>JAVJIF010032777.1:0-154407 GCA_038442645.1 Agave tequilana
CCACAAAGTTCCACTGGACAGTCAGCACAAACTCTAGAAGATATAACTACCCCATTCCCGGTACTTATCTCCCACTTGTGTCTAAAGCCTAACAGGTATGGAATGAACAGCCACAAAATGGTCGGAGATATACAGTGGGATGCACCCGAATCGAAGAGAGCGAGAACAGGTATAGAATGAACTCTGATGTTACCTGTAATCACCTCCTCTGAAGCCTCAGCCTCCTCTGCTGTCAGGTTGTAGGCCTGACCTCTGCCACGCCCTGCTGCTGTCCGGGCTCCTCTCTGCACTGGGCGAGCAACATGCGGTGGAGGAAGGGGAAGAGCTCTCCTCATCACTGGTCCCTGGTGCCTCTGCCCAACTGGCCCTGGCAGTGCCCCTCTGTCCATTCTGCCCTTGAGGTGCCGGCAAGGTTTGATTAGCAAACCCCATTCTCCTTGTGAGGACAGGTCTCTACGGCATGGTCTCGTGCTCCACACACCAAACACAATCCATTTGCCCTCGGCAATCCTGCTGCGAGTGTCCTGGTTTCTGGCAAAAGTTGCAGATAGACCTGGTCGAGCCATCTGGTAAGGAACTGCTCTGAATGGTTGCCTGGCCTGAACCTTCGCTGCCCTGGACGGTTCCTCCTCTACCCACCGGTACAACGGCCTCTTCATGGCCTGGTCCTTCCTCTGATCTCCTTGCTTCTTCTCAAACCCACGCTCCACCTCTCGAGCGCTGGTGAGAAACTTCTGCATAGGTCTTCAGATGATGGGGCATTAGGAACATCTGAATGTCCATTTGCAGACCTTGCTGAACCGGCTTGCCCTCTTCTCCTCATCTGCTATCATGTACGGGGCGAAGCGACTCAACCTGAGAATTCTGCAGCATACTCATCTACGGATCTATCCCCCTGTTGAAGCTTGATGAACTGCTCCTCCATGTCCTTCTGAGCAGTGGCGGGAAAGAACCTGCTATAAAAGCTCTTGGAGAACGTATTCCAAGAGATAGGTTTCTCCAAGCGAGCCTCCTCTGCAAGCCACAAGTCCTGGCTATGTCCTTCAGCTGGATCTTGGCGACCTCCACTTGACTCTCCTTAGGCACCCTGGCGGCGTTCAGCAGATCGGTGGTGTCTGTTAACCACTGTTCAGCTCAATGGCCTCTCGACTCCGTGAATACGGCGGCTGTAGTCGTCGGAAGTCTGAGATGCTCCCCGGCTTCTGCTCCTTCGGGGCTGCCAACTCCTGCCTGAGGAGCTCAGTCTGCTGATGCTGATTCTCCATCTGCTGTTGCTGGTTTCCCAGCATAGCCTGAATGATCCTCAGGAATCAGCACCCTCTCCTCCTACGGTCCATTCGGTACTTGCCGACATTGTTGCGACCCGAACGTCTCCCATACCGAAAGGGATAAGATCTGGATTGGAAACAAAGGGAAGGAGTTTAGGATACGAGGAATGATCAAGGACGAGGTCAAGAAGGACTAGATAACTTTGTACATTGTAGTTGGCATTAGCAAAATCACTAGAATTTGCCACTTGGTTGTACTTTAGGTTTGAGAGCCTAGGCTCTGATACCAACCTGTAACGCCCCGATCCCAATGATACGGGAACGTACTGCAACGCATATACGTAGGTCAGATGGTGCCCCCACGTATATACGCTAAGCATTAAGTACGACAAGTATCAGAGTACAACACACAGCGTGGTATATTCATTATGCCAACTTACAAAAGATAAATACAAAGCTATACAAGTTATGATAAGCAAAATCACTTTACAGGTCCCTTATCACAACCCAAGTCCAAAATGATCCTATATAACCAAAAATACAAAATGCTCACGAATGGATGGAGATCCCGTGAACAAAAGGAAGAGTCTGGCACGATGAGACTAGAGCTGGTCTGCCTGCTCACTAAAGAAAGCCTGATCTTCGGTGGATGGCTCCACTTCGACCCAGGCCTCGGAATCTGAATATGCAAATCCAAAGGGTCAAGACATATATAACAAATAAAAGATAGTCAAGTGACATAAGGATCATGAATAAAGGTAATGAAGTTACAATAAATAGCAACGATAACAAGCGATGTAAACTCAATAAGGTAAGATCATATGCAATGAATCTACAATTAACGTCTTATTATTATTACTGTCTTACTGTGATATCTAGCTATGTGACCCAGCGTCCCAGAGCACATAGATCCATATCTAGTGAAACAAGGTTGTTATTGGAAACAGCGGTTGTATCGACGAACTATGTTACAGTGGGCCGTGCATACCCGGGACCACGGCCCAGGATTGTTCCGTTGCTTGAAGACGGAACCTGCCGAAGGCTAAACAGGAGGGACTTATGTATGCCCTTGTCATGACAGTAAACAGGAAAGGGAGGAAGCACTCCCCTCGGTCCCCTGGAGTACCGCAGTAAGACCGGAAAATATAGTGCACAACCTAATACCACTGTAACACGAACACATATCGATATCCGCATATTTCCCCCGACCCATATGTAAGTTGGTGCTTTTTATGTAAAAGTCAAGTGTATCATGCTTAGTTTTAAGAGATGGCATGATAAGTGGTGATATTACTGTTTAACATGTCATGAACGAGTATATGCAATAATAAGTCATGAGGTAACAAGAGATACATCCATCCAGTAATAGGTCATGTAGAGCCAGTATTGAAGCATGAACAAGCAAGATATAATACACATGTATCAAGTATAAGAACCAAATTCAGAACAGAAATTAACTATGACACACAGTCAGGATTAGTCGACTAGGGGTAAGGGTTAGTCGACTAATACTGGGATACAGAGAGTTAGAATTCTGTTTCAGGGAAAGTTAGTCGACTAGGGTAGGAAGGTTAGTCGACTAATAGGGAGTTCTAGTCGACTAATGGACACTTAAGTCGACTAAGTCTGCTGATACAGAAAGTTGGGTTTCTGGTCCAGGAAGGATTAGTCGACTAGGTAAATTTAGGAGTCGACTAATATGGGTTTCCAGAGAGTTTGTTAGTCGACTAATATTGGGGCAAGTCGACTAATACTGGGTTTTTCCAGAAAACTAAGTTTCAGCTAAGTGTTCTAGTCGACTAGTTCCTATGATGAGTCGACTAATACTGTGAAGAACAGTGAGCAGATCAGAATTTCTGGAAGTGTGTTTGATGGTTCAATTCGTGGTTTTTGGTGACCTAGGTGTACAAGAAGTGTAGATACAAGTATTCTAGGGCTAATACAAGTCTTGGTGAGTGAAATACTCACTTGGATAGGTTCAATTGTGACTTGATTCAAGGATGGAGATGATGGCTTCACTCCACACTTGTTGTTGAAGCTTGAGGTGAAGAAGTGCTCTTGGAGTTGCCTTGGGCTGGAGGGAAAGGTCTTGAAGTGATCTTGGAGCTAGGGTTCTTGCTAGAGGGAGAAGGAGATTGTGGAGCTTCTCTTCTCTTGTGAAGAAATGAGGAGGAAAAAGGTTTAAAGTGAAAAGGGAAATTATATAGGATTTGGGATTTTGCAAAGAGGGTGGAATTAAAGGGAATGAGAGGGGGTTTTGTGTAAAAAGGGGGGTGAGGTGAGTGTCCTCTCCTTGGCCACTTGGCGGCTGTGGGAGAGGGAGGGAGTGAGTGGGGTTAGGTGAAGTGTGAGTGGGAAATGAGGTGGCACATGAGGTGGAAAAGGAATTTCGCAATTTTGGAAAAATGTCCGAAATTCAAGTATCTCGGATTGGTCTGAAAATTTTACAAAAATCAAGAAAAATATTTGAAGACTCATGGTGAAATTCGTTTGAAGAAATACTGTATAGATTTTTAATTAAAAATCCCGGAATCAGTTATTTACCGACTCCGAAAGAATTTTCATAAATTCATAAAATTCTCAGAAAAAGTGTATAAGTAAGAAATATGATTCTAAGCAATAAAGTCTAAGGACTTTCTAAAAATTCCTAACAGTTTTGGAAGATAAAAATTCGGAAATCGGCCAGCGGTACTGGCCGACACGGTTTCGGAGAAATTCATTTTAATTCCAGAAAATTCCAGAAAATCACATAAAATCTAAAATATTGGAAAATGATATTTGGAATTGAAATTGGTCAAATACGGATGGTAAATCGGAAAATACGATCGAAAGACTGAATACGTAACTAAGTACGTATTCCGGGAGAGGGGTATTACAATCTACCCACCTTACAAAAATTTCGTCCTCGAAAATTCATAAGGTGAAAGATAACAGGAAAAGCAACAGATAGATATGGATACAAGGAAGATAACGGTAAAGAAGAGTAGAAGAAAAGAGTCTACCCAATCAAGATGTGAAAAGTTGAGGATAACGATCCCGGATAACGTCCTCACGCTCCCAAGTGGCCTCTCCTGGCGCATGCCTGTTCCATGACACCAATACAATGGAATAGCTCTGCTCTTCAGTGTCTTGACACTCCTATCCAGAATGGCCAACGGCTGTTCTTGGTATGATAAATCCGGTTGTAGCTCCAGCTCGGAATGATCCAGAATATGGCTGTCATCCCGACATACTTCCTCAACTGAGACACGTGGAAGACATTATGCACCCCGTCCAAAGATGGCGGTAATGCCAATCTATAGGACACATCTCCCACACGATCCAGGATCTCGAATGGGCCAATATACCTTGGACTTAGCTTCCCACGAGCACCGAACCGGATTACACCCTTGGCAGGTGATATCTTCAAGAACACATGATCTCCGGTGGAATTCCAATGGCCTCCTCCGAGTGTCTGCCCAACTCTTCTGCCTACTCTGAGCAGCCCTGAGATGATTTCTGATAACCCTGACTTCTCTGTAGTCTGCATCAGAATCTCTGGTCCCAAAAGACTCCTCTCACGACTTCATCCAACAAATCGGTGATCGGCACTTCCTACCATACAATGCCTCAAAGGGTGCCATCTTAATACTTGCCTGGTAGCTGTTGTTATATGAAAACTCAGCCAAGTGAAGATGGTCTTCCCAAGATCCCCCAAAGTCAATCATGCAAGCCCTCAACATATCTTCAAGGATCTGGATAGTCCTCTCAGATTGTCCGTCTGTCTGAGGATGATAAGAAGTACTGAATTTCAGACGAGTTCCCAGACTTTCTTGGAGACTCTCCCAGAAATGAGATCTGAATCTGGTGTCTCTATCTGACACAATACTAACTGGAACTCCATGCAGACGAACCACCTCCTTCATATACTTATCTGCCAGAACCTCTGTCGACTGGCCTACTCCTGAATGTATGAAGTGAGCTGCCTTGGTGAGGCGATCAACTATAACCCACACAGCATTATTACCCCTGGGACTCCGAGGTAATGCCGTCACAAAATCCATGGTGATATGCTCCCACTTCCTTCGGTATCGGCAAAGGTTGAAGAAGTCCAGCTGGTCTCTGATGCTCGATCTTTATCTGCTGGCAAACCAAGCACTTGGCAACAAACTGGGCTATCTCCCTCTTCATAGCATTCCACCAAAAGTGCTTCTTCAGGTCCTGATACATCTTGTTCCCCAGGGTGTATAGAATAAGCTGAACTGTGTGCTTCTTCCAAAATCTTCTGTCTAACTTCTCCCTGGGGAACACAAAGTCTATCTCCAAAATACAATGCACCATCTGGGTGAATGCAGATATCCGTCCTCAAACCAGCCTCCACCTGAGTTCTGAATGTCTGCAATCTGGGGTCCTCTTTCTGAGCTCCTTGATCTCCTCTATCAATGATGACTGGATCTGTAAAGTCATAAGCTGCTGCCTGCCTTATCACCTCCTTGCACTAACATCAAATCCAATCTGATGAATTCCTGAATCAACTCCCTCTGCTGCGTGAGGTGGACTAGCACTCTGTTCTCTGGCATCCTGCTCAGTGCATCAGGAACGGTATTGACTTTGCCTGGATGATACTGCAAGTCAATATCATAGTCCGCCATAAGCTCCAACCACCTCCTCTGCCTCATATTCAACTCTTTCTGTGAGAAAATATACTTGAGGCTCTTGTGATCTGTGTATATCAACACTTTGTCTCCCAGAAGGTAGTGTCTCCAGATCTTCAAAGCAAATAAAATCACAGCTGCAAGCTCCAAGTCATGAGTTGGGTAATTCCGCTCATGAGTCTTCAACTGCCTAGATGCATATGCTATAACATGATCATGTTGCATAAGCACACACCCCAGGCCTTTACCTGATGCATCACAGAAAATGACCATCCCTCCTCTTCCTGAAGGAGTCCTCAAGATTGGAGCTGTGATAAGCCTCTGCTTCAACTGCTCAAATGCTGCATCACATTCTTCTGTCCATATGTATCTCTCCCCTTTTCTGGTGAGCCTGGTCAACGGAGCTGCAATCCTAGAGAAATCCTGGACAAAGCGCCTGTAATATCCGGCTAGCCCAAGAAAACTCTTAATCTCAGTCACCGTCTTCGGAACTGGCCAATTCTGCACTGCCTGGACTTTACTAGGATCAACTGAAATTCCTTCTGCTGAAACTATGTGTCCAAGGAAAGCTATGCTGTCCAACCAGAATTCACACTTGCTCCTCTTGGCATGAAGCTGCTCCTGCTGGAGGGTCTGCAACACGATCCTCAAGTGTTCTGCATGCTCCTTGTTGTTCTGGAATAGATCAAGATGTCATCAATGAAAACAACAACGAACTGATCCAAGTAGGGCGAGAACACTCGGTTCATCAAATCCATGAAAACCGCAGGGGCATTGGTGACTCCGAAAGGCATAACTAGAAATTCATAGTGGCCATAACGGGTCCTGAATGCCGTCTTCGGAACATCCTCCTTCTTCACCCTCAGCTGATGGTAACCGACTGCAAATCTAACTTAGAAAATACACGGGCTCCATGAAGCTGATCAAACAAGTCATCAATCCGGGGTAAGGATACTTGTTCTTGATGGTGACCTTGTTCAACTCCCTATAATCAATACAAAGCCTCTTACCACCATCCTTCTTATTCGCCAAGAGCACTGGAGCTCCCCATGGTGAAGTGCTTGGCCGAATCAATCCCTTGTCCGAATACTCCTGCAGTTGCTTCTTCAAGATCTCCAACTCTGTCGGTGCCATCCTGTACGGAGCCTTGGATATAGGAGCTGCTCCTGGATTGTATCAATGGAGAACTCAATTATCCTCTCGGTGGAAACCCTGAGACCTCAGCAAAGACTTCTGGAAACTCATCCCACACTGGCACTCCCTTCAGAACCTCCGAAGTGGTCATCTGAATCTCCTTCTTAGCAGGCTTCACCTCTCTAAACTGGAACTCCGGCTGATGCGGGATTCTGAAATTGATCTCCTCCCTCTACAGTCAATCACTGCATAGTACTGACTGAGCCAAGTCATGCCTAAGATTACGTCGTACCCTTTGGTGTCTAGTACGAGCATATCTATGGCCAAGGTCTTCCCACAAAGTTCCACTGGACAGTCAGCACAAACTCTAGAAGATATAACTACCCCATTCCCGGTACTTATCTCCACTTGTGGTCTAAAGCCTTAACAGGTATGGAATGAACAGCCACAAAATGGTCGGAGATATAACAGTGGGATGCACCCGAATCGAAGAGAGCGAGAACAGGTATAGAATGAACTCTGATGTTACCTGTAATCACCTCCTCTGAAGCCTCAGCCTCCTCTGCTGTCAGGTTGTAGGCCTGACCTCTGCCACGCCCTGGCTGTCCGGGCTCCTCTCTGCACTGGGCGAGCAACATGCGGTGGAGGAAGGGGAAGAGCTCTCCTCATCACTGGTCCCTGGTGCCTCTGCCCAACTGGCCCTGGCAGTGCCCTCTGTCCATTCTGCCCTTGAGGTGCCGGCAAGGTTTGATTAGCAAACCCTATTTCCTGTGAGGACAGGTCTCTACGGCATGGTCTCGTGCTCCACACACCAAACACAATCCATTTGCCCTCCGGCAATCCTGCTGCGAGTGTCCTGGTTTCTGGCAAAAGTTGCAGATAAGACCTGGTCGAGCCATCTGGTAAGGAACTGCTCTGAATGGTTGCCTGGCCTGAACCTTCGCTGCCCTGGACGGTCCTCCTCTACCCACCGGTACAAACGGCCTCTTCATGGCCTGGTCCTTCCTCTGATCTCCTTGCTTCTTCTCAAACCCACGCTCCACCTCTCGAGCGCTGGTGAGAACTTCTGCATAGGTCTTCAGATGATGGGGCATTAGGAACATCTGAATGTCCATTTGCAGACCTTGCTGGAACCGGCTTGCCCTCTTCTCTCATCTGCTATCATGTACGGGGCGAAGCGACTCAACCTGAGAATTCTGCAGCATACTCATCTACGGATCTATCCCCCTGTTGAAGCTTGATGAACTGCTCCTCCATGTCCTTCTGAGCAGTGGCGGGAAAGAACCTGCTATAAAAGCTCTTGGAGAACGTATTCCAAGAGATAGGTTTCTCCAAGCGAGCCTCCTCTGCAAGCCACCAAGTCCTGGCTATGTCCTTCAGCTGGATCTTGGCGACCTCCACTTGACTCTCCTTAGGCACCCTGGCGGCGTTCAGCAGATCGGTGGTGTCTGTTAACCACTGTTCAGCCTCCAATGGCCTCTCGACTCCGTGAATACGGCCGGCTGTAGTCGTCGGAAGTCTGAGATGCTCCCCGGCTTCTGCTCCTTCGGGGCTGCCAACTCCTGCCTGAGGAGCTCAGTCTGCTGATGCTGATTCTCCATCTGCTGTTGCTGGTTTCCCAGCATAGCCTGAATGATCCTCAGGATATCAGCACCCTCTCCTCCTACGGGTCCATTCGGTACTTGCCCGACATTGTTGCGACCCGAACGTCTCTCCATACCGAAAGGGATAAGATCTGGAATTGGAAACAAAGGGAAGGAGTTTAGGATACGAGGAATGAATCAAGGACGAGGTCAAGAAGGACTAGATAACTTTGTACATTGTAGTTGGCATTAGCAAATCACTAGAATTTGCCACTGGTTGTACTTTTAGGTTTGAGAGCCTAGGCTCTGATACCAACCTGTAACGCCCCGTCCCAATGATACGGGAACGTTACTGCAACGCATATACGTAGGTCAGATGGTGCCCCCACGTATATACGCTAAGCATTAAGTACGACAAGTATCAGAGTACAACACACAGCGTGGTATATTCATATGCCAACTTACAAAAGATAAATACAAAGCTATACAAGTTATGATAAGCAAAATCACTTTACAGGTGTCCCTTATCACAACCCAAGTCCAAAATGAATCCTATATAACCAAAATACAAAATGCTCACGAAATGGATGGAGATCCCGTGAACCAAAAGGAAGAGTCTGGCACGATGAGACTAGAGCTGGTCTGCCTGCTCACTAAAGAAAGCCTGATCTTCGGTGGATGGCTCCACTTCGACCCAGGCCTCGGAATCTGAATATGCAAATCCAAAGGGTCAAGACATATAATAACAAATAAAAGATAGTCAAGTGACATAAGGATCATGAATAAAGGTAATGAAGTTACAATAAATAGCAACGAATAACAAGCGATGTAAACTCAATAAGGTAAGATCATATGCAATGAATCTACAATTAACGTCTTATTATTATTACTTGTCTTACTGTGATATCTAGCTATGTGACCCAGCGTCCCAGAGCACATAGATCCATATCCTAGTGAAACAAGGTTGTTATTGGAAACAGCGGTTGTATCGACGAACTATGTTTACAGTGGGTCCCGTGCATACCCGGGACCACGGCCCAGGATTGTTCCGTTGCTTGAAGACGGAACCTGCCGCAAGGCTAAACAGGAGGGACTTATGTATGCCCTTGTCATGACAGTAACAGGAAAGGGAGGAAGCACTCCCCTCGGTCCCCTGGAGTACCGCAGGTAAGACCGGAAAATATAGTGCACAACCTAATACCACTGTAAACACGAACACATATCGATATCCGCATATTTCCCCCGACCCATATGTAAGTTGGTGCTTTTTATGTAAAAGTCAAGTGTATCATGCTTAGTTTTAAGAGATGGCATGATAAGTGGTGATATTACTGTTTAACATGTCATGAAACGAGTATATGCAATAATAAGTCATGAGGTAACAAGAGATACATCCATCCAGTAATAGGTCATGTAGAGCCAGTATTGAAGCATGAACAAGCAAGATATAATACACATGTATCAAGTATAAGAACCAAATTCAGAACAGAAATTAACTATGACACACAGTCAGGATTAGTCGACTAGGGGTAAGGGTTAGTCGACTAATACTGGGATACAGAGAGTTAGAATTCTGTTTCAGGGAAAGTTAGTCGACTAGGGTAGGAAGGTTAGTCGACTAATAGGGAGTTCTAGTCGACTAATGGACACTAAGTCGACTAAGTCTGCTGATACAGAAAGTTGGGTTTCTGGTCCAGGAAGGATTAGTCGACTAGGTAAATTAGGAGTCGACTAATATGGGTTTCCAGAGAGTTTGTTAGTCGACTAATATTTGGGGCAAGTCGACTAATACTGGGTTTTTCCAGAAAACTAAGTTTCAGCTAAGTGTTCTAGTCGACTAGTTCCTATGATGAGTCGACTAATACTGTGAAGAACAGTGAGCAGATCAGAATTTCTGGAAGTGTGTTTGATGGTTCAATTCGTGATTTTTGGTGACCTAGGTGTACAAGAAGTGTAGATACAAGTATTCTAGGGCTAATACAAGTCTTGGTGAGTGAAATACTCACTTGGATAGGTTCAATTGTGACTTGATTCAAGGATGGAGATGATGGCTTCACTCCACACTTGTTGTTGAAGCTTGAGGTGAAGAAGTGCTCTTGGAGTTGCCTTGGGCTGGAGGGAAAGGTCTTGAAGTGATCTTGGAGCTAGGGTTCTTGCTAGAGGGAGAAGGAGATTGTGGAGCTTCTCTTCTCTTGTGAAGAAATGAGGAGGAAAAGGTTTAAAGTGAAAAGGGAAATCTTATATAGGATTTGGGATTTTGCAAAGAGGGTGGAATTAAAGGGAATGAGAGGGGGTTTTGTGTAAAAAAGGGGGGTGAGGTGAGTGTCCTCTCCTTGGCCACTTGGCCGGCTGTGGGAGAGGGAGGGAGTGAGTGGGGTTAGGTGAAGTGTGAGTGGGAAATGAGGTGGCACATGAGGTGGAAAAGGAATTTCGCAAATTTTGGAAAAATGTCCGAAATTCAAGTATCTCGGATTGGTCTGAAAATTTTACCAAAATCAAGAAAAATATTTGAAAACTCATGGTGAAATTCGTTTGAAGAAATACTGTATAGATTTTTAATTAAAAATCCCGGAATCAGTTATTTACCGACTCCGAAAGAATTTTCATAAATTCATAAAATTCTCAGAAAAAGTGTATAAGTAAGAAATATGATTCTAAGCAATAAAGTCTAAAGGACTTTCTAAAATTCCTAACAGTTTGGAAGATAAAAATTCGGAAATCGGCCAGCGGTACTGGCCGACACCGGTTTCGGAGAAATTCATTTAATTCCAGAAAATTCCAGAAAATCACATAAAATCTAAAATATTGGAAAATGATATTTGGAATTGAAATGGTCAAATACGGATGGTAAATCGGAAAATACGATCGAAAGACTGAATACGTAACTAAGTACGTATTCCGGGAGGAGAGGGGTATTACAATCTACCCACCTTACAAAAATTTCGTCCTCGAAATTTCATAAGGTGAAAGATAACAGGAAAAGCAACAGATAGATATGGATACAAGAAAGATAACGGTAAAGAAGAGTAGAAGAAAAGAGTCTACCCAATCAAGATGTGAAAAGTTGAGGATAACGATCCCGGATAACGTCCTCACGCTCCCAAGTGGCCTCTCCTGGCGCATGCCTGTTCCATGACACCAATACCAATGGAATAGCTCTGCTCTCAGTGTCTTGACACTCCTATCCAGAATGGCCAACGGCTGTTCTTGGTATGATAAATCCGTTGTAGCTCCAGCTCGGAATGATCCAGAATATGGCTGTCATCCCTGACATACTTCCTCAACTGAGACACGTGGAAGACATTATGCACCCCGTCCAAAGATGGCGGTAATGCCAATCTATAGGACACATCTCCCACACGATCCAGGATCTCGAATGGGCCAATATACCTTGGACTTAGCTTCCCACGAGCACCGAACCGGATTACACCCTTGGCAGGTGATATCTTCAAGAACACATGATCTCGGTCTGGAATTCCAATGGCCTCCTCCGAGTGTCTGCCCAACTCTTCTGCCTACTCTGAGCAGCCCTGAGATGATTTCTGATAACCCTGACTTTCTCTGTAGTCTGCATCAGAATCTCTGGTCCCAAAAGACTCCTCTCACCGACTTCATCCCAACAAATCGGTGATCGGCACTTCCTACCATACAATGCCTCAAAGGGTGCCATCTTAATACTTGCCTGGTAGCTGTTGTTATATGAAAACTCAGCCAAGTGAAGATGGTCTTCCCAAGATCCCCCAAAGTCAATCATGCAAGCCCTCAACATATCTTCAAGGATCTGGATAGTCCTCTCAGATTGTCCGTCTGTCTGAGGATGATAAGAAGTACTGAATTTCAGACGAGTTCCCAGACTTCTTGGAGACTCTCCAGAAATGAGATCTGAATCTGGTGTCTCTATCTGACACAATACTAACTGGAACTCCATGCAGACGAACCACCTCCTTCATATACTTATCTGCCAGAACCTCTGTCGACTGGCCTACCCTGAATGGTATGAAGTGAGCTGCCTTGGTGAGGCGATCAACTATAACCCACACAGCATTATTACCCCTGGGACTCCGAGGTAATGCCGTCACAAAATCCATGGTGATATGCTCCCACTTCCATTCGGGTATCGGCAAAGGTTGAAGAAGTCCAGCTGGTCTCTGATGCTCGATCTTTATCTGCTGGCAAACCAAGCACTTGGCAACAAACTGGGCTATCTCCCTCTTCATAGCATTCCACCAAAAGTGCTTCTTCAGGTCCTGATACATCTTGTTCCCCCAGGGTGTATAGAATAAGCTGAACTGTGTGCTTCTTCCAAAATCTTCTGTCTAACTTCTCCCTGGGGAACACAAAGTCTATCTCCAAAATACAATGCACCATCTGGTGAATGCAGAGATATCCTCAAACCAGCCTCCACCTGAGTTCTGAATGTCTGCAATCTGGGGTCCTCTTTCTGAGCTCCCTTGATCTCCTCTATCAATGATGACTGGATCTGTAAAGTCATAAGCTGCCCTGCCTTATCACCTCCTTGCACTAACATCAAATCCAATCTGATGAATTCCTGAATCAACTCCCTCTGCTGCGTGAGGTGGACTAGCACTCTGTTCTCTGGCATCCTGCTCAGTGCATCAGGAACGGTATTGACTTTGCCTGGATGATACTGCAAGTCAATATCATAGTCCGCCATAAGCTCCAACCACCTCCTCTGCCTCATATTCAACTCTTTCTGTGAGAAAATATACTTGAGGCTCTTGTGATCTGTGTATATCAACACTTTGTCTCCCAGAAGGTAGTGTCTCCAGATCTTCAAAGCAAATAAAATCACAGCTGCAAGCTCCAAGTCATGAGTTGGGTAATTCCGCTCATGAGTCTTCAACTGCCTAGATGCATATGCTATAACATGATCATGTTGCATAAGCACACACCCCAGGCCTTTACCTGATGCATCACAGAAAATGACCATCCCTCCTCTTCCTGAAGGAGTCCTCAAGATTGGAGCTGTGATAAGCCTCTGCTTCAACTGCTCAAATGCTGCATCACATTCTTCTGTCCATATGTATCTCTCCCCTTTTCTGGTGAGCCTGGTCAACGGAGCTGCAATCCTAGAGAAATCCTGGACAAAGCGCCTGTAATATCCGGCTAGCCAAGAAAACTCTTAATCTCAGTCACCGTCTTCGGAACTGGCCAATTTGCACTGCCTGGACTTTACTAGGATCAACTGAAATTCCTTCTGCTGAAACTATGTGTCCAAGGAAAGCTATGCTGTCCAACCAGAATTCACACTTGCTCCTCTTGGCATGAAGCTGCTCCTGCTGGAGGGTCTGCAACACGATCCTCAAGTGTTCTGCATGCTCCTTGTTGTTCCTGGAATAGATCAAGATGTCATCAATGAAAACAACAACGAACTGATCCAAGTAGGGCGAGAACACTCGGTTCATCAAATCCATGAAAACCGCAGGGGCATTGGTGACTCCGAAAGGCATAACTAGAAATTCATAGTGGCCATAACGGGTCCTGAATGCCGTCTTCGGAACATCCTCCTTCTTCACCCTCAGCTGATGGTAACCCGACTGCAAATCTAACTTAGAAAATACACGGGCTCCATGAAGCTGATCAAACAAGTCATCAATCCGGGGTAAGGGATACTTGTTCTTGATGGTGACCTTGTTCAACTCCCTATAATCAATACAAAGCCTCTTACCACCATCCTTCTTATTCGCCAAGAGCACTGGAGCTCCCCATGGTGAAGTGCTTGGCCGAATCAATCCCTTGTCCGAATACTCCTGCAGTTGCTTCTTCAAGATCTCCAACTCTGTCGGTGCCATCCTGTACGGAGCCTTGGATATAGGAGCTGCTCCTGGAATTGTATCAATGGAGAACTCAATTATCCTCTCCGGTGGAAACCCTGAGACCTCAGCAAAGACTTCTGGAAACTCATCCCACACTGGCACTCCCTTCAGAACCTCCGAAGTGGTCATCTGAATCTCCTTCTTAGCAGGCTTCACCTCTCCACTAAACTGGAACTCCGGCTGATGCGGGATTCTGAAATTGATCTTCCTCCCTCTACAGTCAATCACTGCATAGTACTGACTGAGCCAAGTCATGCCTAAGATTACGTCGTACCCTTTGGTGTCTAGTACGAGCATATCTATGGCCAAGGTCTTCCCACAAAGTTCCACTGGACAGTCAGCACAAACTCTAGAAGATATAACTACCCCATTCCCGGTACTTATCTCCCACTTGTGGTCTAAAGCCTTAACAGGTATGGAATGAACAGCCACAAAATGGTCGGAGATATAACAGTGGGATGCACCCGAATCGAAGAGAGCGAGAACAGGTATAGAATGAACTCTGATGTTACCTGTAATCACCTCCTCTGAAGCCTCAGCCTCCTCTGCTGTCAGGTTGTAGGCCTGACCTCTGCCACGCCCTGCTGCTGTCCGGGCTCCTCTCTGCACTGGGCGAGCAACATGCGGTGGAGGAAGGGGAAGAGCTCTCCTCATCACTGGTCCCTGGTGCCTCTGCCCAACTGGCCCTGGCAGTGCCCTCTGTCCATTCTGCCCTTGAGGTGCCGGCAAGGTTTGATTAGCAAACCCCATTCTCCTGTGAGGACAGGTCTCTACGGCATGGTCTCGTGCTCCACACACCAAACACAATCCATTTGCCCTCCGGCAATCCTGCTGCGAGTGTCCTGGTTTCTGGCAAAAGTTGCAGATAAGACCTGGTCGAGCCATCTGGTAAGGAACTGCTCTGAATGGTTGCCTGGCCTGAACCTTCGCTGCCCTGGACGGTCCTCCTCTACCCACCGGTACAAACGGCCTCTTCATGGCCTGGTCCTTCCTCTGATCTCCTTGCTTCTTCTCAAACCCACGCTCCACCTCTCGAGCGCTGGTGAGAACTTCTGCATAGGTCTTCAGATGATGGGGCATTAGGAACATCTGAATGTCCATTTGCAGACCTTGCTGGAACCGGCTTGCCCTCTTCTCCTCATCTGCTATCATGTACGGGGCGAAGCGACTCAACCTGAGAAATTCTGCAGCATACTCATCTACGGATCTATCCCCCTGTTGAAGCTTGATGAACTGCTCCTCCATGTCCTTCTGAGCAGTGGCGGGAAAGAACCTGCTATAAAAGCTCTTGGAGAACGTATTCCAAGAGATAGGTTTCTCCAAGCGAGCCTCCTCTGCAAGCCACCAAGTCCTGGCTATGTCCTTCAGCTGGATCTTGGCGACCTCCACTTGACTCTCCTTAGGCACCCTGGCGGCGTTCAGCAGATCGGTGGTGTCTGTTAACCACTGTTCAGCCTCCAATGGCCTCTCGACTCCCGTGAATACGGCCGGCTGTAGTCGTCGGAAGTCTGAGATGCTCCCGGCTTCTGCTCCTTCGGGGCTGCCAACTCCTGCCTGAGGAGCTCAGTCTGCTGATGCTGATTCTCCATCTGCTGTTGCTGGTTTCCCAGCATAGCCTGAATGATCCTCAGGATATCAGCACCCTCTCCTCCTACGGGTCCATTCGGTACTTGCCCGACATTGTTGCGACCCGAACGTCTCTCCATACCGAAAGGGATAAGATCTGGAATTGGAAACAAAGGGAAGGAGTTTAGGATACGAGGAATGAATCAAGGACGAGGTCAAGAAGGACTAGATAACTTTGTACATTGTAGTTGGCATTAGCAAATCACTAGAATTTGCCACTTGGTTGTACTTTTAGGTTTGAGAGCCTAGGCTCTGATACCAACCTGTAACGCCCCGATCCCAATGATACGGGAACGTTACTGCAACGCATATACGTAGGTCAGATGGTGCCCCCACGTATATACGCTAAGCATTAAGTACGACAAGTATCAGAGTACAACACACAGCGTGGTTAATCATATGCCAACTTACAAAAGATAAATACAAAGCTATACAAGTTATGATAAGCAAAATCACTTTACAGGTGTCCCTTATCACAACCCAAGTCAAAATGAATCCTATATAACCAAAAATACAAAATGCTCACGAAATGGATGGAGATCCCGTGAACCAAAAGGAAGAGTCTGGCACGATGAGACTAGAGCTGGTCTGCCTGCTCACTAAAGAAAGCCTGATCTTCGGTGGATGGCTCCACTTCGACCCAGGCTCGGAATCTGAATATGCAAATCCAAAGGGTCAAGACATATAATAACAAATAAAAGATAGTCAAGTGACATAAGGATCATGAATAAAGGTAATGAGTTACAATAAATAGCAACGAATAACAAGCGATGTAAACTCAATAAGGTAAGATCATATGCAATGAATCTACAATTAACGTCTTATTATTATTACTTGTCTTACTGTGATATCTAGCTATGTGACCCAGCGTCCCAGAGCACATAGATCCATATCCTAGTGAAACAAGGTTGTTATTGGAAACAGCGGTTGTATCGACGAACTATGTTTACAGTGGGTCCCGTGCATACCCGGGACCACGGCCCAGGATTGTTCCGTTGCTTGAAGACGGAACCTGCCGCAAGGCTAAACAGGAGGGACTTATGTATGCCCTTGTCATGACAGTAAACAGGAAAGGGAGGAAGCACTCCCCTCGGTCCCCTGGAGTACCGCAGGTAAGACCGGAAAATATAGTGCACAACCTAATACCACTGTAAACACGAACACATATCGATATCCGCATATTTCCCCCGACCCATATGTAAGTTGGTGCTTTTTATGTAAAAGTCAAGTGTATCATGCTTAGTTTTTAAGAGATGGCATGATAAGTGGTGATATTACTGTTTAACATGTCATGAAACGAGTATATGCAATAATAAGTCATGAGGTAACAAGAGATACATCCATCCAGTAATAGGTCATGTAGAGCCAGTATTGAAGCATGAACAAGCAAGATATAATACACATGTATCAAGTATAAGAACCAAATTCAGAACAGAAATAACTATGACACACAGTCAGGATTAGTCGACTAGGGTAAGGGTTAGTCGACTAATACTGGGATACAGAGAGTTAGAATTCTGTTTCAGGGAAAGTTAGTCGACTAGGGTAGGAAGGTTAGTCGACTAATAGGGAGTTCTAGTCGACTAATGGACACTTAAGTCGACTAAGTCTGCTGATACAGAAAGTTGGGTTTCTGGTCCAGGAAGGATTAGTCGACTAGGTAAATTTAGGAGTCGACTAATATGGGTTTCCAGAGAGTTTGTTAGTCGACTAATATTTGGGGCAAGTCGACTAATACTGGGTTTTTCCAGAAAACTAAGTTTCAGCTAAGTGTTCTAGTCGACTAGTTCCTATGATGAGTCGACTAATACTGTGAAGAACAGTGAGCAGATCAGAATTTCTGGAAGTGTGTTTGATGGTTCAATTCGTGGTTTTTGGTGACCTAGGTGTACAAGAAGTGTAGATACAAGTATTCTAGGGCTAATACAAGTCTTGGTGAGTGAAATACTCACTTGGGATAGGTTCAATTGTGACTTGATTCAAGGATGGAGATGATGGCTTCACTCCACACTTGTGTTGAAGCTTGAGGTGAAGAAGTGCTCTTGGAGTTGCCTTGGGCTGGAGGGAAAGGTCTTGAAGTGATCTTGGAGCTAGGGTTCTTGCTAGAGGGAGAAGGAGATTGTGGAGCTTCTCTTCTCTTGTGAAGAAATGAGGAGAAAAAGGTTTAAAGTGAAAAGGGAAATCTTATATAGGATTTGGGATTTTGCAAAGAGGGTGGAATTAAAGGGAATGAGAGGGGGTTTTGTGTAAAAAGGGGGGTGAGGTGAGTGTCCTCTCCTTGGCCACTTGGCCGGCTGTGGGAGAGGGAGGGAGTGAGTGGGGTTAGGTGAAGTGTGAGTGGGAAATGAGGTGGCACATGAGGTGGAAAAGGAATTTCGCAAATTTTGGAAAAATGTCCGAAATTCAAGTATCTCGGATTGGTCTGAAAATTTTACAAAAATCAAGAAAAATATTTGAAGACTCATGGTGAAATTCGTTTGAAGAAATACTGTATAGATTTTTAATTAAAAATCCCGGAATCAGTTATTTACCGACTCCGAAAGAATTTTCATAAATTCATAAAATTCTCAGAAAAAGTGTATAAGTAAGAAATATGATTCTAAGCAATAAAGTCTAAAGGACTTTCTAAAAATTCCTAACAGTTTGGAAGATAAAAATTCAGAAATCGGCCAGCGGTACTGGCCGACACCAGTTTCGGAGAAATTCATTTTAATTCCAGAAAATTCCAGAAAATCACATAAAATCTAAAATATTGGAAAATGATATTTGGAATTGAAATTGGTCAAATACGGATGGTAAATCGGAAAATACGATCGAAAGACTGAATACGTAACTAAGTACGTATTCCGGGAGAGGGGTATTACAGTTGTCATCAACCCGACAATCTCAAAGTGGATTTTGTTGAGGGCACGACCCCATGACCGCGACCCTGGTTGTCAACAGAGGGGTCTCTATCTTGCGGCTTCAGTTTTGCTTTATCTTCGTCGTGGTTGAAAGATTAGTTGGTGGAGCATTTCATTGCCTCCTCCAACTGGATATACAATTAAGCTCGGTACAGGATGTTGCTCAATTGGGTGACATTGTACTTCACCAGATATTTATACAACAGGTTAGTAATTCGTAGCCCGCTGATAAATGCGAGAGTAGATGCATCTTTACCGCAATTGTGTACTTTGGCTAGCTGATTCTAAAAGTATCCAATGTGTACCTTGATGAAGTCGGAGGGCCTCATCTTGATGGAAAGGAGGTGATGATTTTTCTGCTTGAACTCCT
Source organism: Agave tequilana (assembly GCA_038442645.1). Lineage (NCBI taxonomy): Eukaryota > Viridiplantae > Streptophyta > Magnoliopsida > Asparagales > Asparagaceae > Agave > Agave tequilana. The sequence continues at coordinate 19,356 of JAVJIF010032777.1, forward strand.
CGCGGGAGGAGTATTAAGCAAGGAATAATTTGGTGAGATCCTCAAAGCTGTAGATTGAGCGTGGTGGAAGGGAGTATAACCAATCAAAGTCTACCCCTTCAAGCTGGAAGGCAAGATCCGGCATAAGATAGAATCGCTTCTGGCATGGATCATGTAACCCCCTGATCCCCGGTGTACGTATTACCGTATCGGTAACATTATACGACGTACAAAAATTAATTTGACCTCTGTAGTAGTCCGATTGAGATGATTTCAGTTTCAAAAATCATTTTTATTTTAAATTTTTCAGGATTTTCTGGAATTTTTCTGGATTATTTTGGAAAATCTTCGTAATCGGTGTCGACCGATACCGATACCCTGCCTTCCGATTTTATTCCACAAACGGAGTAGAATTTTGAGAATCCGCTTTCACCGTGTGTCTTAGAATTACATGAGCTACGTTTGGGTATTTTTGGGGATTTTTCTAAATTTATCGAAATCCGGGCAAAAACCGGTGTCGCCTGTATCAGCGAGACACTCCGGGATTTTTAATTTGCAAACCGGATCGAGTTTCTGCAAACCATCTTCATCTTACGTCTCAGCGTAATATTCTCTATTTTCTATAATTTTGAGCACCGTTCAGACCTAGTCGAATTTTGGACCAAATTAAATAATATTATTTTAATAATTAAATCATTTTCTTTTCTTTTCTTTTCTTTTCTTTTCCCTTTCTTCTTCCCCAAGCTTCTTCTCTTCCACCGCCTCTGTCAATCACACCCAACCGCCTTTCTCTCTCTCACCCCTTTTAAAAATCTCCCTCTCTCTCTAATTCAAAAACATTCTCTCTCTCTCTCTAACTCTCTCTCTCTAACCTCTCTCCTATCTCACTCTTTTCTCTTCTCTCGAACTCTCTCACAGCCCAATTCCCCTCTCTCCCTCTTGTTCTGCACACCTCGGCCAGCGGCATGGCCGCTACCAGCGGCCAGGCCAGGCCGGCGGCACGCCGGAGGCCGGCCCGGCCAGGCCGGTGGCGCGGGAGGCCGGCCAGTCGCCGCCAGGCGCTGGTGGTGGGGGGGGCGCCAGCCCCACCCTCTCCCGTCTCTCTCTCTCTCACTGGTGGGGCGGTCCGGCGGCCCTAGGCGCCGGAGCGGCGCCGGCGCCGGCGGGGCGGCCGCGCCGGCCGGGTGGTCGCGCCGGCCGGGAGGCCGGACGGCGGCCGCGCGTGGGCAGCAGCAGCAGCGCAAGGCTGCTGCTGCTGTTGCTTCTATTGGGTGAAAACCCAATGGTGGGTTTGGGTTTGGGTAATTCAAACCCGACCCGTTTGGGGTACCCGACCCAATAAGGTAACTATTCCTTTTAGCCCCCTGTAAACATTAGTAATTACTTTGGGGCCCCTACAAAATTACATAAAGCCCCCCGAATATTTTCAGTTATTACGTCACTAACCTTTTCTCTTGGTTTTGGGTATTCGGGCGATATCGGGAGCATCCGGACTCCGATTCGGGCGATTCTGGATCCGTTGCGATCGTGGGGAAGAGAGCTACAGGCCTATAACCAGTTTGTGAGTGTTGTTATTTTATAAATTATCTTTTTAGTCTATTAATTGAACTTGGTTGCTTTATTAATTACCGGTAAATCCTAATTGGTACACCATATTAAAACATTGTAATAAACACTGTACTTAAATATGTCGGATACCTAATAGACGTAGAGTGTAACACTGGATACCTATTAGGTCATGTTCATGGACCACTGACATCCGGCCCACTATGTCACCATATATTTGTACACTATCATGTCATGGATCGTATCACAGACGCATGTCATATTATGGTTATGTACAAGGATAGTTCACTGTACATGATATTAGACACTGCCCACAGGTATCGTTATCACATGCGGTACAAGGATAAGTACCGCATGTCATATTATTGTTATCATCCTTATACTGATACGATAGTTCACTGTACATGATATTAGACACTGCCCATAGGTATACGTGTACATATTGCACAGATACTATGACACGTCTCACGTTTGTATTTATGTACACCACTTCACGGCATACCGTCATATTCTATACCGTTATCATCATCACAGGGATTCTCGGCATATCACTGTTACACGTGCCTACATGATTTAATTATTTTTGTCATATGGATCACCGTACTTATTACATGTATTATTGTTTTATGTTACTGTATTCATGTTACATGATTATTTCCTGTTACTGATATGGATATTCCCGTTACTGGACATGAGAGCTGTTGATATGCGATATGTGGGAATCCCACATCTATTGTTCCCGTTTCCGGTATATTGTTCATGTTATCTTGTTCATGTTATATTGTTCCTGATTCCCGTGATATTGTTCTACGCTATCAATAGAGCTCAGGTCCAGTTATCATGTTACCCGTATCATGTACAGTAGTTATTCTTGTTACATTATATACTTGATATAACAGATCATAAAGCTAACTTGGGTATGTGGGAGACTTGACGGTTGATTAGATCTTATCGGTGATGTACTGGATCCATTGTTTGTCCCACTGCAGGGGACGGGGTAGTGCTGGCTACCGTCTGTTATAGCTCATGAGCTCCTGTTTATTGTTTTAGCTCATTGAGTTCCTGTTACATGTTACAGCCTTAGCGGGCTGGCCCTGGTCTCAGCAGCCAGGGGTCTGTTTAAGGCCGTGATCCCGGGTATGCACGGGATACATCCACCCGATAAGAACTCCTCAACCATGAGTTTTCAATTAACATAATAAAACAGTATACACAATAGTGACGTCGGGAACACTTGTTATTTGGTTACTCTCTCGTTTGGATAATGGTACCCGTAGGCCATGTCCGGATGGGTTCGACTGGAGTGCGGGCTCCAGTATGAACTGCCAGTGGTATGGGACACTGGAAAAGAGTAATTAAAATAGCAAGTGGTACTGATTGCTACTATTGTATAAATGACATGACTTGGACATGACTTGCCTGATACATGTTTAGTTATACTCCTTACTGTTCTGTTTACTGTATTCTTGCAGACATCGTGACTGTATATGCACGACACCGTATGATGGTTATATTGTATATGCTCACATGCATGTTCATATTGCATATGCTCACTTGCATATTCATATTGCATATGCTCACCTGCATGTTCATATTGCATATGCCCACCTGCATGTTCATTTACATCACTACTATATTCATTTCCATCACGTCACCACTAGACAACATTATTTATTATATAAACTGGACACGACTATAGACATGACCCGATGGTAACCGGCTAGGTAGTGATGGTACCAAAAGATGACATGTTTATATATTTCTACTGCTTCCTATATGCTTATGATATAATATTACTTGTACCACATCCTGTATTATACATTAGTATCGTGCTTGTATTATTATGTATATATTCCTGCCTTCTTCATTTTATCACTCACTAGGTCGCTTTCTGACGACCCTGGGTTTGCATGCCCAGATTGGAGATCCGAGTTACCATAGCTTCAGAGAGTGCCTTGGAGTCACATGGGAGATTCCGCATCGGGACTATTCATAGGTATTTTAGTGCTTTATTTCTGTTATCTTATTTATCCTTGTTTTCATATCTGTTATGATCGCTGACCTCTTTCTGCAGGTATTCTTGTACTACTTTCATGCTGGACCTCATATCTATATGGAGGTAATGTATTGTACTGAGGCTTAACGTACGCGTGAGCGTGTTCCCACCTCGCGTATGTACGTCGCCATAACGTCTCCGTATCCTTAGGATCGGGGCGTTACATAGTGGTATCAGAGCCTAGGTTCACACCTGGTGTGGGTAACCATCTGGGTCAATACTCGGGCTCTTACCACCAGTATAATCGGGTACAGATTAATCTATCTGTATCTGAATTTGGGGATTCCAGCAACGAGTACAAGAATACCATGACCTTGACAATTCATTCCTTGACTCGTTGATCTTCTGTCCTTACTTCCAGTTTTCACCCAGAACATCCGATTTTCCTTCTCGCTTTCTTTGCATCTTATTGCTTCCCATCCGTTAGTATTCTTTCACAACCATACTCTCCATCCCGGGTTCCTTCTAGATAGCTGAGTGCGCAGCGGAAGTGTCGTGGACCCGTAACATTTCGGCTTTGGGTTGAAAATATTATTCTCACACCTGAATGGAAATTGCGAGGACGCAATTTTTTTTAGGTGGGGAGAAATGTAACCCCTGATCCCCGGTGTACGTATTACCGTATCGGTAACATTATACGACGTACAAAAATTAATTTGACCTCTGTAGTAGTCCGATTGAGATGATTTCAGTTTCAAAAATCATTTTCTAATATTTTAAATTTTTCAGGATTTTCTGAAATTTTTCTGGATTATTTTGGAAAATCTTCGTAGTCGGTGTCGACCGATACCGATACCCTGCCTTCCGATTTTTATTCCACAAACGGAGTAGAATTTTGAGAATCCGCTTTCACCGTGTGTCTTAGAATTACATGAGCTACGTTTCGGTATTTTTGGGGATTTTTCTAAATTTATCGAAATCCGGGCAAAAACCGGTGTCGCCTGTATCAGCGAGACACTCCGGGATTTTTAATTTGCAAACCGGATCGAGTTTCTGCAAACCGTCTTCATCTTACGTCTCAGCGTAATATTCTCTATTTTCTGTAATTTTTGAGCACCGTTCGGACTTAGTCGAATTTTGGACCAAATTAAATAATATTATTTTAATAATTAAATCATTTTCTTTTCTTTTCTTTTCTTTTCTTTTCTTTTCCCTTTCTTCTTCCCCAAGCTTCTTCTCTTCCACCGCCTCTGTCAATCACACCCAACCGCCTTTCTCTCTCTCACCCTTTTAAAAATCTCCCTCTCTATCTAATTCAAAAACATTCTCTCTCTCTCTCTAACTCTCTCTCTCTCTCTAACCTCTCTCCTATCTCACTCTTTTCTCTTCTCTCTAACTCTCTCACAGCCCAATTCCCCTCTCTCCCTCTTGTTCTGCACACCTCGGCCAGCAGCAAGGCCGCTGCCAGCGGCCAGGCCAGGCCGGCGGCACGCCGGAGGCCGGCCCGGCCAGGCCGGTGGCGCGGGAGGCCGGCCAGTCGCCGGCCAGGCGCTGGTGGTGGGGGGGGCGCCAGCCCCCACCCTCTCCCGTCTCTCTCTCTCACTGGTGGGGCGGTCCGGCGGCCCTAGGCGCCGGAGCGGCGCCGGCGCCGGCCGGGCGGTCGCGCCGGCCGGGCGGCCGGACGGCGGCCGCGCGTGAGCAGCAGCAGCAGCGCAAGGCTGCTGCTGCTGTTGCTTCTATTGGGTGAAAACCCAATGGTGGGTTTGGGTTTGGGTAATTCAAACCCGACCCGTTTGGGGTACCCGACCCAATAAGGTAACTATTCCTTTTAGCCCCCTGTAAACATTAGTAATTACTTTGGGGCCCCTACAAAATTACATAAAGCCCCCTGAATATTTTCAGTTATTACGTCACTAACCTTTTCTCTTGGTTTTGGGTATTCGGGCGATATCGGGAGCATCCGGACTCCGATTCGGGCGATTCTGGATCCGTTGCGATCGTGGGGAAGAGAGCTACAGGCCTATAACCAGTTTGTGAGTGTTGTTATTTTATAAATTATCTTTTTAGTCTATTAATTGAACTTGGTTGCTTTATTAATTACCGGTAAATCCTAATTGGTACACCATATTAAAACATTGTAATAAACACTGTACTTAAATATGTCGGATACCTAATAGACGTAGAGTGTAACACTGGATACCTATTAGGTCATGTTCATGGACCACTGACATCCGGCCCACTATGTCACCATATATTTGTACACTATCATGTCATGGATCGTATCACAGACGCATGTCATATTATGGTTATGTACAAGGATAGTTCACTGTACATGATATTAGACACTGCCCATAGGTATCGTTATCACATGCGGTACAAGGATAAGTACCGCATGTCATATTATTGTTATCATCCTTATACTGATACGATAGTTCACTGTACATGATATTAGACACTGCCCATAGGTATTACGTGTACATATTGCACAGATACTATGACACGTCTCACGTTTGTATTTATGTACACCACTTCACGGCATACCGTCATATTCTATACCGTTATCATCATCACAGGGATTCTCGGCATATCACTGTTACACGTGCCTACATGATTTAATTATTTTTATCATATGGATCACCGTGCTTATTACATGTATTATTGTTTCATGTTACTGTATTCATGTTACATGATTATTTCCTGTTACTGATATGGATATTCCCGTTACTGGACATGAGAGCTGTTGATATGCGATATGTGGGAATCCCACATCTATTGTTCCCGTTTCCCGGTATATTGTTCATGTTATCTTGTTCATGTTATATTGTTCCTGATTCCCGTGATATTGTTCTACGCTATCAACAGAGCTCAGGTCCAGTTATCATGTTACCCGTATCATGTACAGTAGTTATTCTTGTTACATTATATACTTGATATAACAGATCATAAAGCTAACTTGGGTATGGGGGAGACTTGACGGTTGATTAGATCTTATCGGGTGATGTACTGGATCCATTGTTTGTCCCACTGCAGGGGACGGGGTAGTGCTGGCTACCGTCTGTTATAGCTCATGAGCTCCTGTTTATTGTTTTAGCTCATTGAGTTCCTGTTACATGTTACAGCCTTAGCGGGCTGGCCCTGGTCTCAGCAGCCAGGGGTCTGTTTAAGGCCGTGATCCCGGGTATGCACGGGATACATCCACCCGATAAGAACTCCTCAACCATGAGTTTTCAATTAACATAATAAAACAGTATACACAATAGTGACGTCGGGAACACTTGTTATTTGGTTACTCTCTCGTTTGGATAATGGTACCCGTAGGCCATGTCCGGATGGGTTCGACTGGAGTGCGGGCTCCAGTATGAACTGCCAGTGGTATGGGACACTGGAAAAGAGTAATTAAAATAGCAAGTGGTACTGATTGCTACTATTGTATAAATGACATGACTTGGACATGACTTGCCTGATACATGTTTAGTTATACTCCTTACTGTTCTGTTTACTGTATTCCTTGCAGACATCGTGACTGTATATGCACGACACCGTATGATGGTTATATTGTATATGCTCACATGCATGTTCATATTGCATATGCTCACTTGCATATTCATATTGCATATGCCCACCTGCATGTTCATATTGCATATGCCCACCTGCATGTTCATTTACATCACTACTATATTCATTTCCATCACGTCACCACTAGACAACATTATTTATTATATAAACTGGACACGACTATAGACATGACCCAATGGTAACCGGCTAGGTAGTGATGGTACCAAAAGATGACATGTTTATATATTTCTACTGCTTCCTATATGCTTATGATATCATATTACTTGTACCACATCCTGTATTATACATTAGTATCGTGCTTGTATTATTATGTATATATTCCTGCCTTCTTCATTTTATCACTCACTAGGTCGCTTTCTGACGACCCTGGGTTTGCATGCCCAGATTGGAGATCCGAGTTACCATAGCTTCAGAGAGTGCCTTGGAGTCACATGGGAGATTCCGCATCGGGACTATTCATAGGTATTTTAGTGCTTTATTTCTGTTATCTTATTTATCCTTGTTTTCATATCTGTTATGATCGCTGACCTCTTTCTGCAGGTATTCTTGTACTACTTTCATGCTGGACCTCATATCTATATGGAGGTAATGTATTGTACTGAGGCTTAACGTACGCGTGAGCGTGTTCCCACCTCGCGTATGTACGTCGCCATAACGTCTCCGTATCCTTAGGATCGGGGCGTTACAGATCACCATTTTGTCCTAATACTGGTGGAGATGCTAGACCGGATCGCTCTGACCGGTGTAGCAATCAAAAGTCAGGATCATGAAATTCTTGAGAAATTCTATTCCAACATGCCCTTAGAGAAGGGGGAGTTGGATGCATTAGTGGTGATGGCTCTGAGTCTGCCATGATGCAGTATTCTCACTTCTTCGACTTGCTTCTGCATAAGCTTGTTGAGATATTAGATATGGACGAACTCCTCGGTCTTTCTCAGAGAGTGGTTGCTCTTGTCCCTCGTGCGGGGTGTGACGAACTCGATCCCCCTTTGGATTGTTCTGATGGAGTTGGGGAGTTTGACCTGCGTTACCTCTGGCTTTGGGAATGCTCGCCGCTTTGGACTCTGTAGCAGTGGGCCTTTCCGGCGTTAGAGGTGACCATCAGGTGTTTTGAAGGGTCGTGATCTGGGAGAGGAGTTGGTAGTCTCATGGATCGCCATTTCTCGATCATGTGCTGCTTGCTCCCGCTCGCGGTCGAACAGGGCTTGCTGCTTTACCATCTCCCCCTCATGTCAGTAAACTTTTGGAGGAGTTGGGGGTCATAAATTGATAGAGGGTGGATGTTTCCAGCTACACCCTATGAGGGTACGAAGATAATACGTTCCACGATGGGGCTGAGGTTGAGGCCATTGGGGTAAATGATGCCCAAGCGGTGGCAATGGATTTGCTTTTGGAGGTAGTTCCTTCACCAGTGGTCGGCTGCTTTTTTTTTGGGGTCATGGCTCTTTAGAGAGGCATTTTGAGGATGAATTTGGTAGGGAAAAAATCTGAGTGTTGGGACTCAGATCTCAATGAAAGCACATGTTTGTGGTGGAGATTTTTCGTCACAAAAGATCGACAGTTGATCATCACCACAAGCGAAAGAAAAGTTGAGTAGGGATTAAGAGTGCGAAAGAAAATAAAGCACACCACGAAAGGACACCGGATTTCATGTGAAAACCCAAATAGAAAAAAAACACATCAGGAGGAGGAGCAGAATCCATTATAATATGTAGGTTGCAATAATTACGAGAAGTGAATGTCAGAGTCTCAATGGTGGGCTCTTTTTGGATCGGATAGATCCCCTTCCTATTGGAGGAGAAGGCCTATTTATACTTGTTTTGATCTGTGTGCATAGAGGTGGATGATACAGACATGATCCTCGTAACCATACGATCTGCATGTGTAGATTTGCTGAAACGATCACGATTGTTAGCGCTTGATTATTAAAATTACATGTAGAGAATCCCGCCTCAGTCCATAACTACCCAGGCTGGAGGGTCTTCTACGTTATGAACGTGGAAGGAGATCAGGCTATGTAACTAAAGACGAAGATCAGGGGCGATCTGTTGACATGGTGTAACTGAAGTCGAAAATTAGGGATGATCTGTTGTCGTTGTTGTCTTATGCAGAGCTAATGTCTCCGGGAGGGAAACTCTGGGATGATTAAGAGCATCGGAGCTACCGGGATGGAAGTATCCTCGGGGCTAAGAGAAGCTTCTACAGAGGCTCCGAAGTGACGGAGACTTTTGATTACTTGGACACGTATCATGATCCTATGGGGGTCAGATTTTTACCACTATAATTATATTACTCCTGCATGGTTTCCGCTGGGGTACACGGACGCTTTTTTCGTTAACGACTTTCAAACAATGATAATCATTTATTGATATGTTGGAATAGGCTGTGGTATGAATATAGTCATTTTCGCGTACTTAGGTCCCAATTGACATATGTAGTAGGCGTAGGATGTGGTACACTCTACTACACATGATAGTTGGAGTAGTCTCACCTGATTAGTAACACATAGGAACATTTTCATAATTAACCTGTAGTTGTGTGTTCTTTTGATGTTGCTAATATTTGATTGTTTATGTGTTACTTATTATATTTGATCTATATCATGCTTCAAAATACACTCATGTTCTATGAATGCATGCTAATCATCATTACTCGAGTGTGTTCAACAATAAACTCATGTTTAATGAAAAGAAATATTAAATAACTTCATATTGCATGTCATTTTCTTGTTCATACATAACTACGTGCTCTGCATGTAATGCATTTTTCTTTTCTTTTGTTTGTACTTGTCGGGGGATTCTGACTCCCCTGGGTTACTTACCCTAAATAATGGAGAGCGCGGGGCTCAAGATGAAGAGTACTACGAGGAGCCTGCTGGAGTTTAGTAGAAGAATTGGAGATTACCTTTAGTTATTCCTTTTAGATATTTACTTTCATAAATGTATGAATAAAGAGATATAAACTCATTTCTTAGTTTTGGACATGAACCCAGATTTTGGTTTTGAACTTCATCATTATACTAAGTCTCCTTAATTAATTTTGCGTTCATGTATGTATATTTTGTGTCAATCTGATTTATGTGCAGCATGTAACGGTCTCTGATTCTAATATCCTCTATTAACATAAACATTCTTTTAAACCAGCAGATTATCATAATCATCTCTAATTTTTTGAAAATTTCGGCAGCATCTCTCCTGTTTATATCAAGTTGTCCAGATACAACATGTATCTAAATTGGCTCACACAGCTACCAACAATCTCACGCAATAAAATAAAACAATTTTGATTTAACATCGCATACTTATATGAAAACACGGTAAATAAACGCTCGAGAGTGCCCCTCTCGGTATCCACATATAGCATAGAAGTAATATAATTTCAGTTTATCATGATCGCAATATCAAACTCAATAGTACATCCTTGAGAATACATATCTCGATATCACCAATTAATAAAAACTATTTCTGATGCCCATTCAAAATGAAACTATTTACAAGTATATCTCTAAACATATTTATACAAGATTAACTATTTATCTCCCATCTAACACATACTATCTATAAGCATAAATACTCAAGTTATTCAACATGATTAAATTACACACAAAAATAGATTTATCCGAATAAATTCCAAGTGAAGTGTCTTCGCAACTTATATCGGGCCCTGCTTCAACAGAACCTGCAAACATATCAGTTTATGGGGGGTGAGCTCGACATCTCAATGAGTAGAGTCTGAAGGAAATCAAGAAGTGATATACATATCCAATAAAAAGTATAATTTTCTTAAATAACAGAGGTAAGTATGGATAACAAGAGAATGGGGAATCGACAACATGCCACAGATAAACAATCAAAGCAACTATCTTTATAGTCCGCAGGGACGGTTTGACTTCTTCGGTCATACTCACTTTAACTTTCTTGAATTACTTTTCATATATATTACATATATTTTTAGTTACTTATAATTTATTACCAAGTTTATTTTATGTATACACAACACGTATAGTACACGTATCTTATATACTAAACACGGTAGCACAACAATCATAACAACTAAATCATACCATAGTTATGCATCCAGATGACACATATAAATCACAACAACTAAATCATAATATAGTTATACATTCAGATGATACATATAACGCAAAACATGCTTGTATATCACATAATCCAATCACACTTCAAGTAATTCATGGATTGACTCTTATACATTCACATATTACAATATATTTCATTATCTCTTATAATAAAGTGAAGTTTCACAGTTCTCCATCTGACAAGCATACAATACTAATCATATTTAATAAATAACTTTCCTACTCTGATTCATATGTCTCATTAGGGTTAGCACGGTTCAATTTTTGCACCGCACTGCCAAAAATTTCGAACCACAACCGTACCACCGACATTGCTCCATCTCCCCATACCGCACCACACAGTACAGTTCAATTTCAGTTTCAAATCGATCTCGCCGCAGCTGCTCGCTGAGGAGAGGGAGATGAGGGGGAGCTTCTAGGCAGAGGGGACTGGGTTAGGAGGGGGATCGCTGGCGAAGGGACTCGTTGTCGGAGGGGCTCGCAGGCAGAGAGACTCATCGTCAGAGGGGAGGGGAAGGGGGTCGTCGGAGGGACTCGCAGGTGGAGCGCGGAGGATTTATCATCATCCTTAAGCAATGCCGCAGCAACGAAAAATATTAAGGTTAGGGTTTTGGCCTTCGGGTTTGAGTGTGAGAGAGAGAAGAAGATATAGGGGAGTAGTTGGGTTGCCTGGGCTTTGGGCCAAGAGAAAAAGAGGGAAATGAAAGAAAAATCAAGAATGGGCCACTTGGGCTTTGGGCCTATTGTGAAAAATCAAGAGAAAATGAAGGAAAAATAATATGGGCTTTGGGCCTATTGTGATTCGGTTTAACGAATTTTAAAAAATTCAGAACAGAACTGAAGTCTATCTCAAACTGCACCAAATCTAGCGGTTTGGATCTGTTCGGTTCGGTTCGGTTTGGCAGTTTGGCCGAATTGTTGCTCACCCCTAAGTCTCATACCGGCCTTCGTACCCACCTTGCTCCCACCCAGTGCCTTCTTTCATATCACAATACACAATTTCATACACCGTCTTCATACACACCGGCTCCCGCCTGGCCTTTTTCTCATATTACAATACACAATTTCATACCCCATCTTCGTACCCACCGGCTCCAGTTCGGTCTCTTCCTTAATATTAAAATACACAATTACATACCCCGTCTCCGCACCCACCGGCTCCCGCCCAGCCTTTTCCTTCATATCAAAATACACATACACATCAACGATCAATATAACACACAATATCAGTTACGCACTGATATTGTAACACTTGCCTTAATTAAGCATCCTTCTTTCTAAATATTCATATCTTAAAGGGTAATGGGAAATGGTATGCATGCTTGATACCCTAGTTATTTCATGTTTATTAAATAGGTATGTATAAAAATGTATACATAAGTATTTATACATCCATGTATATAGGTATAAGAATACCCCCACATGTGGTCAACTTACCACCATCTCCCACCATACTTGTACCTCATGGAGAGGGGGGAGACATGGAGCTTGACATAGGGCATGGTGTAGGGTAGAGTGATGGATTGTATAGGGGACACTTGGCACATTTTTGTGGGGAGTTAGAGACTATAAATAGGGGGGTGAAGAGGATTAAACTATTTTGGATCAAACTCTCTCTCTCTTCACAAACTCTCTCTCCCTCTTTTCCCTTTCCTGCAGCAGCAACAGCAGCAGCAAAGGAGCAGCAGCAGCAACAACAAAGGGACAGCAACAGCAGCAACAAAGGGCAGCAGCAATATCAGCAGCCAACAGCCCTATTTTCCCCCATCTCCCTTTCTTAAAAACACCCTTTTTCCATCTCAAATTCCCACTTACTTCTCTTCAGTCCACATACTAGAAAAGGTTCCGTATTCCTCCAAGGAACCCTTAGAACGAGTCAAGGGGAGTGTCATTGGTCGAACGACTCCGTTGTAGTAGGATATCAAACTTGAAGAAGAGCATACCACTTCAAAGGAGTGAGTAGAACATATGAATCTTTGTGTTATGATAAATAGACATAAAAGTAAAGATTTCAAAACTTGCTTATTCTTGTTACTTATGTATCCTAGCATATTGATAGTATATAATGCATGTGATTGTTGTGTGTTTGGAGGAAGGGACCGGGTTGATCCGGAAGTGCGAGTAGGGGAGATTATGCGGTAGCGCATTGGAGGAAGGGACCGGGTTGAACCGGTGGTGGTAGAAGGGGAAAAACTTATTGCATGAATTGATGCGTAGGAGGAAGGGACCGGGTTGAACCGGAGGAGGCCGAAGGGGGAGCCCAATGTAAGGTCAATAAAGTATATTGGTGCGACTAAATAGAAATTCTATGTTGAGATTGTATATATATAAACCCTTAACCTTGAATCTGGAATAACTTCGTATACAAACAAATATTACATAGGTTAGTCGACTAAGTCCCTGGGATAAGTCAACTACAGGTGTGATACATAGGCAGATAAACTGCTGGAAAGCCTGGTTAGTCGACTACAGACAGACTGTAGTCGACTAACTTCAGATACAGAGAGCAAACAGAGAGTTGGCAACCTGTTTTGGACATGATTAGTCGACTACAGTTGACTTATAAGTCGACTAATAAACGGTGTAGTCGACTACACCAGAGAGGGTAGTCGACTATAGGTGACATACAGAGAGTAACACAACTTTTGACCCACAACTAGTCGACTATAGGGGATCTTCAAGTCGACTAGGACTTGGGTAGTCGACTATACCAGGAAGGGTAGTCGACTACATAGGATCCTGTCAGCCAACAGAGAAGTAGATCCTTTTAGGTTGCCTTCAGTCGACTATAGCTATAACTATAGTCGACTGGCGGGTATTATTAGTCGACTATATTAGGATATAAGTCGACTAATAGACCTTATCATTGTGTTTCAAGTGGGTTCTCGGCTAATAAGAAATTTTATATAAATAGTATTATGACATTTGTCAACCGGATAATTTAGCCATGTAGACCTACTTGATAGGCATATTTAAATATTGTTTTACTCACTGAGCCGTCAAGCTCACTCTATTCTAATTCTACCTTCAGGTTTGGATAAGGGCAAGGACCCGCTTAAGGGCAAATGTGCGGGACAAGCACCACCGGAGCCATTGCACTAAAAGTTACTTTTGATATGTATATGATTTATTATAAACATGCGTACTTTTAGTTGGATGTTGTCTTTGACTTGTAAATCTTAAAGGACCTGTTGTTAGACTCTAACTTGGTAATATACATATACTTTAATATGATAATTGTAGACTGCATTCTTACGGATTATTAAACTATATGTGTTGGCGTGATAAGTCATGATTAGATCATACATGTTATTGGAATTTCTGAGGTATAGTGTAGAGTTTTCTGATGATTATAATGGAAGTATTATACCTTGATGGGTCCCACACTTGGATTGTACGAGATAATTGTGGTTAAATGGAAAAATTTTAACTGGGACCGTTACAATTGGTATCAGAGCAAAGGTTTATAAGTGGAAGGAGTAAGAGATGATGAAGTTGTTAGGTTTATATGTGCAGACATGTGATCTTAGTTAAGTAGTTGGTCTTATGTGACAAGGAAATGCATTAAATTATCTATTGAATCTAAGTTATCCTAAAGACATGAGACTTATGAGTAGACTAAGGATAAGTATAGTTACAAGTATGTCTATATATGCTGCTTCTTGATGATAGCCGTATGTTGAGACTATTTCATGGGTTTGAGATTGATACGACCTTTTTGTTTACATGTAGATGGGGGACTCCGATGTATATTGGCCAGTCTCTAGCTCCGATAGCTCGAGTGAGAGCTGGGTGGCGGATTCCATGGATTTGGGGTACGAGTCGGACGAAACTGATCCAGCGGAAACGATTGTACCCCTAAACTGCGTAGATTATGAGGAGGTTGAGTCTCAGGCATCTAATGAGCCTGAACCAACCAATGTTGACACAGAGAGCTTTGTGGGAGATTCACTTGAGATAGCAGTGACGGAGCACGCTAGCACAATAAAAGAAGAAACCGAAGAGGATTTACATATGGAGGCGTCTTTTCGAACGAAACGTGAGAAGATGATATGGACCTTTATGATGATCTAGACGACTGGTGCTGCACGGGGACGAATCACCGGAAGAAGACCCGAAGAAGATATGGATGATAGCGATGATAGCAGCAGTACTAGTGGAGATTCAAGTGGGGATACCCTACCCTATGAAGGGTGAACCTTTGAGCCGACACCTTTTGATGTATATATATGTATAGGCCTAGTATGTTAGGTGATGGATATCCTTAGGGTTGTTGTATGTACCCTGGCATATATCAAATGAATGCACATGGGTTAGTCTGGATATCCAAGAAGGTAGGCATGTCAGTATAACACCTTTTGTATCCATGATGGATGTACCTATATATATATATATATATATATATATATATATATATATATATATATATATATATATATATATATATATATATATATATATATATATATATATATATATATAAAGTTGCTTGTTTGCAAAAGTGATGTTATTAACATGATTACATGAGACTAAAGTTCTATCCCAATTCATTTCTAATTGTGTAGTATGTTGATTAGATGCCCTTATTTTTATAGGAAGAACGCATGGATCTGAACCAACTACCACCTGATGAGTCCCTGTCGCTCGATACGACACACTACAGTGAGATGGGGAGCGCACACCCCGTGAACAATAATGGAGACTCTGAAGTTCAAGTAAAGGGGAATGAGGGAACTCCAGGGGTGATGCCGGAGTGGCTCGCACAATTAATGACCAGAGCGAGTAATAATAACTCCCACCGAGCACTGGAGCAGTTTCAGAAAATGAAACCGCCCGTATTTGAAGGGGAGGTGGACCCCTTGCAAGCCGAAGCATGGCTTCTCCAAATAGAGAAAATCCTAGACGTTATGAACTGCACTGATGAACAAAGGGTATCCTTCTCTTCTTTTATGTTCCAAAAGGAAGCGGAACATTGGTGGAGGGCAGTGAAGTATAGTATGAAGAATGCAAGGGAATCAATCACTTGGGAATTTTTGGTGAACAAATTCACTGAGAAATACATCCCGGAGACGGCCAGAGATAAGATGGCGACAGAATTCTTGGAACTGCGTCAAGGTTCTATGAATGTGTCCCAGTATGATCAGAAATTCACTCAGCTATCCAGGTATGCTGATGCCTTGGTAAGGAGTGAAGCAGAAAGGACGAAGAGGTTTGTAAAGGGCCTAAGATCAGAGATTCGTGGCCGACTGATTCCGTTACAACTGAGGAATTACCTCCAGGCAGTAGAAAGAGCTTTGGAGGTAGAAATGGACATGCAGGAAGGTCAGGAAGACTGGGTGGAAGAAATTCCCAACTCTAAGCGCCCCCGATATCAAGGACCCCCAGTGATGATGGCATCAGGATCCACCAGTGGCAAGGGGTCTGGGTTTAATATCACTTTTCATAAGGGAGGAGGGGCCAGAGGCGGGAGAACATGGTTGAGAAACAGAGACACTCCCTCGAAGACACAAGCTACCTCTGCATCCCATCCCAGAATCTCGGAGGCTCCCTGGTGTCAGAGGTGCAGAGTAAACCATTTTGGAAACTGCCTCCTAGATAGATCTTGTTTTAATTGTGGAGGGGTGGGACATCTAAGGAAAAATTGTCCGACAAGGCGCGGAAGCCAAGGGCCGAGTAGAGTAAGTGGGAGGCCAACCATGAGGATGAATCCTCCCAGAGGACAAGCCAGTAACTTCATGCCGCCCAGCAATGCCCCACGTCCTGCTGCAACTCAGTCATCGGTTCAGCAACCTCGGGTGCAAGGCAGAACCTTCGCATTAACCCACCGGGAAGCAATGGCTTCAAATGCAGTGGTGGAAGGTATGATCTCCGTATCAGGACATATTGCCCATGCATTGTTTGACCCTGGAGCTACTCATTCATTCGTATCTAGTGCTTTTGCTTATAAACTAAATCAAGTATCAAAACCCCTAGGATTTCAGTTGGTTGTGTCCACACCTATAGGGGAAAATTTGATAGCTAGCACTAGATATGCGAATTGTGAAGTGATAATTGGAGAAATGAAGACATTTATTGATTCGATTAAGCTAGGCGAAATGGAGTTCGATGCCATATTAGGAATGAACTGGTTGTCTGCCTGTAGTGCTCATGTGGATTGTAATAAGAAGAGAATTATCTTTAAAATGGAAGGGACTCCGGAGTTTATTTTTGAAGGAGAAAAAGTTAGTTATGATATACCTCACATATCAGCCATCAAAGCCACCAAGTTAATGAAGCAAGGGTGCCAAGGATTTCTGGCTTTAGTGTTGGATACCACCAGGACTGATATAAAAATTGAGACTATCTCAGTTGTGAATGAGTTCCCTGATGTGTTCCCGGAAGACTTACCAGGCCTGCCCCCAGATCGGGAAGTAGAATTTTCAATAGATATAATACCCGGTACTGCCCCAATTTCTAAGGCGCCATATCGTATGGCCCCTGCAGAAATGAAAGAACTTAAAACTCAATTGCAAGACTTATTAGACAAAGGTTTCATTCGGCCAAGTGTATCTCCCTGGGGAGCACCAGTACTATTTGTAAAAAAGAAGGATGGGAGTATGAGACTATGTGTTGACTACCGGGAATTGAATAAGGCAACTATCAAGAATAGGTACCCTCTTCCTCGAATCGATGACTTATTTGATCAATTACAAGGGTCTTGTGTATTTTCTAAGATAGACCTTAGATCGGGGTATCATCAGTTGAAGGTCAAACCTGAAGATGTGTCCAAGTCGGCTTTCCAGACAAGATATGGACACTTTGAATTTCTAGTCATGCCTTTTGGACTCACTAATGCCCCGGCAGCATTTATGGATTTAATGAATCGGATGTTTCAACCATATCTAGACCAATTTGTAGTGGTATTCATTGATGATATTCTGGTCTATTCAAAGAATACAGAAGATCACGAGAAACATCTTAAAATTGTCCTTCAAATCTTGAGAGAGAAGCAACTCTATGCAAAACTAAAGAAATGTGAATTTTGGCTAGAGCAAGTAGGGTTTCTTGGCCATATTATATCTAAGGAAGGAATATCAGTAGACCCGATAAAAATCGAAGCAATCCGAGACTGGCCTAGACCCACTAATGTTACTGAAGTTCGAAGTTTCTTGGGATTAGCTGGGTACTACAGAGATTTGTAGAAGGATTTTCTCTAATTGTGGCACCAATGACCCAATTAACTAGAAAAAATAAGAAGTTTGCATGGGGAGAAGAACAAGATAGGAGCTTCCTGGAGGTTAAAGCCAAGCTGACATCTGCTCCTGTCTTAATTGCACCTTCAGGGACTGAAGGATTTGTCATTTTTAGTGATGCATCAAAACTGGGATTGGGATGTGTGTTAATGCAACATGGAAAAGTTATTGCCTATGCATCCCGACAATTGAAGAACCATGAAAGAAATTACCCCACTCATGACTTAGAATTAGCCGCTGTGATTTTTGCTTTAAAGATCTGGCGACATTACTTGTATGGAGTGTCTTGTGAAGTTTTTACTGAGCATAAGAGTTTAAAATACATCTTCACACAAAAAGAACTGAACATGAGGCAGAGGAGGTGGTTAGAACTAATGAAGGACTATGATATTACAATCCAATACCACCCTGGGAAGGCCAATGTGGTGGCTGATGCTTTGAGCCGGAAATCAGGAGGGACCCTGGCCGCCTTGATGACTCGTCAAGCAAGAATATTAAGGGATCTAGAAGAAATGCAAATAGAAATGCGAGTCATTGATCCTTCTAATTCTGAGTATCAACTGAATCAAGTAAGTATTCAATTTAATCTATACGACAAGATCAAAGAGGCCCAATAAGGAGATGCTCAAATAAAGAAGATTATGAAGAAAGTACAAGAAGGAGAATTCAAAGAGTTTCAAATAGAAGGAGATGTACTGCGATTCAGACACAGAATATGTGTGCCAGATGTGACAGAGATCAAAGAAGAAATAATGAAAGAGGCTCATAGTACACCTTATACTGCTCATCCAGGGAGCACAAAAATGTATCAAGATCTGCGTCATAACTTCTGGTGGGATGGAATGAAAGTAAATATTTCTAATTTTGTCCACAGATGTTTAATCTGTCAACAAGTAAAGGCAGAACATAAGAAGCCCCAGGTTTGTTGGTGCCTTTATCTGTTCCTGAATGGAAGTGGAGTCAAATTGCTATGGATTTCGTCACTGGACTTCCTCGGACACCCCAAGGACTGGATACAGTCTGGGTAGTAGTGGACAGACTTACTAAATCTGCCCACTTTCTACCTATCCGGATCAATTATTCAATGGAAAGACTGGCTCAGATATATGTCCGAGAGATAATTAAATTACATGGAGTACCTGAATCCATTGTATCAGATCGGGACCCAAGATTTCAATCCAAATTTTGGAAGAGCTTGTCCAAAGCTATGGGCACTAAATTGTAACTCAGTACAGCAGCCCACCCCCAAACGGATGGACAGTCAGAAAGGACCATTCAAATATTGGAAGATATGTTGAGAACTTGTGTACTAGATGTTGGGGGAAGTTGGGACAACTATTTACCCTTAGTAGAGTTTGCTTATAATAATAGTTATCAGTCCACTATTGGTATGCCTCCATTTGAAGCATTGTATGGGAGGAGGTGTAGATCACCAATCTGTTGGGAGGAAGTTTGGGATAGAAGACTGTTCGGCCCTGATGTAATTCAAGAGGCTACTGAGAAGATCAAGCTAATCAAGGAAAGGATGAAAGCAGCCCAGAACAGATAGAAAGCTTATGCAGACAATCGTCGCAGACCACTGGAGTTTGAGGTAGGGAATAGTGTTTTCTGAAGGTATCTCCAATAAAAGGAGTGAGACGCACTGGCGGTAAGAACAAATTAGCCCCTAGATATGTGGGTTCGTTTGAAATACTGGATAAAATTGGACCGGTTGCTTATCGTTTGGCCCTACCCCCTGCTTTGGAAAAGATGCACAATGTATTTCATGTCTCTCAACTGAGGAAGTATGTGCCCGATCCTGATCACGTAATTTCCTATGAACCCCTGCAAATACTAGAAGACATGTCTTACGCGGAAGAACCAGTGCAAATTCTTGATCGCAAGGAGAAGCAATTGAGAAGCAAAAATATTTCCTTGGTCAAGATCTTATGGAGAAATCAAAACATAGAAGAAGCCACTGGGAACTGGAAGAGGAGATAAGAAAGGCCTATCCGCATTTGTTCCAAGGTACGTTAAGTTTCGATGACGAAACTTCCATAAGGAGGGTAGAATGTAACACTTGCCTTAATAAGCATCCTTCTTTCTAAATATTCATATCTTAAAGGGTAATGGGAAATGGTATGCATGCTTGATACCCTAGTTATTTCATGTTTATTAAATGGGTATGTATAAAAATGTATACATAAGTATTTATACATCCATGTATATAGGTATAAGAATACCCCCACATGTGGTCAACTTACCACCATCTCCCACCATACTTGTACCTCATGGAGAGGGGGGGGAGACATGGAGCTTGACATAGGGCATGGTGTAGGGTAAAGTGATGGGTTGTATAGGGGACACTTGGCACATTTTTGTGGGGAGTTAGAGACTATAAATGGGGGGAGTGAAGAGGATTAAACTATTTTGGATCAAACTCTCTCTCTCTTCACAAACTCTCTCTCCCTCTCTTCCTTTCCTGCAGCAGCAACAGCAGCAGCAAAGGAGCAGCAGCAGCAGCAACAAAGGGACAGCAACAGCAGCAGCAAAGGAGCAGCAGCAGCAGCAACAAAGGGACAGCAGCAGCAGCAACAAAGGGCAGCAGCAATATCAGCAGCCAACAGCCCTATTTTCCCCCATCTCCCTTTCTTAAAAACACCATTTTTCCATCTCAAATTTCCACTTACTTCTCTTCAGTCCACATACTAGAAAAGGTTCCGTATTCCTCCAAGGAACCCTTAGAACGAGTCAAGGGGAGTGTCATTGGTCGAACGACTCCGTTGTAGCGGGATATCAAACTTGAAGAAGAGCATACCACTTCAAAGGAGTGAGTAGAACATATGAATCTTTGTGTTATGATAAATAGACATAAAAGTAAAGATTTCGAAACTTGCTTATTCTTGTTACTTTATGTATCCTAGCATATTGATAGTATATAATGCATGTGATTGTTGTGTGTTTGGAGGAAGGGACCGGGTTGATCCGGAGGTGCGAGTAGGGAGATTATGCGGTAGCGCATTGGAGGAAGGGACCGGGTTGAACCGGTGGTGGTAGAAGGGGGAAAAACTTATTGCATGGATTGATGCGTAGGAGGAAGGGACCGGGTTGAACCGGAGGAGGCCGAAGGGGGAGCCCAATGTAAGGTCAATAAAGTATATTGGTGCGACTAAATAGAAATTCTATGTTGAGATTGTATATATATATATATATATATATATATATATATATATATATATATATATATATATATATATATATATATATATATATATATATATATATATATATATATAAACCCTTAACCTTGAATCTGGAATAACTTCGTATACAGACAAATATTACATAGGTTAGTCGACTAAGTCCCTGGGATAAGTCGACTACAGGTGTGATACATAGGCAGATAAACTGCTGGAAAGCCTGGTTAGTCGACTACAGACAGACTGTAGTCGACTAACTTCAGATACAGAGAGCAAACAGAGAGTTGGCAACCTGTTTTGGACATGATTAGTCGACTTATAAGTCGACTAATAAACGGTGTAGTCGACTACACCAGAGAGGGTAGTCGACTATAGGTGACATACAGAGAGTAACACAACTTTTGACCCACAACTAGTCGACTATAGGGGACCTTCAAGTCGACTAGGACTTGGGTTGTCGACTATACCAGGAAGGGTAGTCGACTACATAGGATCCTGTCAGCCAACAGAGAAGTAGATCCTTTTAGGTTGCCTTCAGTCGACTATAGCTATAACTATAGTCGACTGGCAGGTATTATTAGTCGACTATATTAGGATATAAGTCGACTAATAGACCTTATCATTGTGTTTCAAGTGGGTTCTCGGCTAATAAGAAATTTTATATAAATAGTATTATGACATTTGTCAACCGGATAATTTAGCCATGTAGACCTACTTGATAGGCATATTTAAATATTGTTTTACTCACTGAGCCGTCAAGCTCACTCTATTCTAATTCTACCTTCAGGTTTGGACAAGGGCAAAGGACCCGCTTAAGGGCAAATGTGCGGGACAAGCACCACCGGAGCCATTGCACTAAAAGTTACTTTTGATATGTATATGATTTTGTATAAACATGCGTACTTTTAGTTGGATGTTGTCTTTGACTTGTAAATCTTAAAGGACCTGTTGTTAGACTCTAACTTGGTAATATACATATACTTTGATATGATAATTGTAGACTGCATTTCTTACGGATTATTAAACTATATGTGTTGGCGTGATAAGTCATGATTAGATCATACATGTTATTGGAATTTTTGAGGTATAGTGTAGAGTTTTCTGATGATTATAATGGAAGTATTATATCTTGATGGGTCCCACACTTGGATTGTACGAGATAATTGTGGTTAAATGGAAAAATTTTAACTGGGACCGTTACAGATATACTATTTCAATCACAAATCATATCGTCGATATGTCACAACAATCAAGTTCGTGCAAATTTCTAGTGCATACACGTATTCAAACAAACATACCATCCTCGTCGAAATCAATCATTCAATAATACATCAAACAATTGATTACATTCTCAATACTCATTCTTTGGTCATATGATTAGGCCTTTTAATTAGTTATGGTTTTTATTTCACACGTTCGATATTTGGTTAATAGAATTAACTACACTACCAATCCACGATCGAAGTCTTAGTATGCTTTGAAGTTTATAATAGTCTCACACATCATTTATTTCATTAGAAATTATTACTTTAAATTAGAAGTACATACTTCACTGGTCATCAAGTATGCCAATCAATAAACAATCATCAATAAGTTATCAACTATATATGATTATATATATAGCGCAAATGTATATATACTAGTACTATACACACACACCTATATTCGTAAAATTAGATAATAATCACAATCAACATATATCGATCATATTATTGGTCCATTAAATTTTAATTATATCTCCGTCCATGTTCGTCTTTACTTACTATTCGTACTCAGACACCAGCTCGTCCATCGCCATATAACCGTACACTCATATGGTTCAAATTTAGAAATTTAAGACTGATCCAGTTTAAATTGGCTAGAGATAGTGAATCCATCACCTTGGTGATATGTGTGTGTATGGAACTATTCCGGTGAGAACCGGTTCTCACCTGAGCTTCGTGTGACTCTACGACCGGCCACCCCATAGATGATCCGAATCGTTCCTCTTGATCTATATATTCTAATTAGGCAACCAAAAAATCACGCGATTTTGAGTCTTTTTACTCATGCATTAAGCGGTTAAAGTTTTTTATATTAGCTGTAGAATAAAGTTGTTATTTGATGTGTTGATAAAAAAGCTCAAAATCATGTGATTTTCCATTGGTAGCCTAATTAGAATATGTAGATCAAGATGAACAGTTCGTATCATTCATGGTGTGGCCAGTCGTGAAGTTTGCACGAAGCTTCGATGAGAACTGGTACTCTCTCAAATATTTTCCTATATATATGTATGTGTGCATGTGTGTGTGTATGTATGTATGAATATGTATAATCTTGAGTTAGTCACCATTACTTGATTTCTAGTTTGTTTGAAACTTCTAATTCTATGTATATACTCTTAGCACCTCTTTGTCTAGGAGAGAATTAAAATTAACAATTCTACATACATGATTATTAGTCAATCATGGAATTTAGTTATGGTAGAATCAAGTTTCATACTCAACTTAATATAAATTTTGTAATTCTACATCTTTAACTTGACCAGTCTGTCGAAATTTAATAATAACTTTCTACACAAGGATCCAATTAAGACACAGTAAGAACCGTGCAAAAACAGATTCGTTCCTCTTTCCAAATGTGTATACCGTGTATTACATGATATGTTTCGCATTAAATACCCATACGACTGAGCCATAATATTTCAGGTTATAAATTTTACAGATTTGGACTGTTTTTAACATACAAGGTTATTTTATAAATTCTTCTTCTGATTATTAACAACCATTAATTAAACTTAATTTATCACAAAACATGACTTAACGAAGATATGTGTTTCTTTCATTCTAATGAGATTGAAGTCAGAACACCAACAATTATGAAATACATCACTATGTTCTCTGTTGACCTTTAAGCTTAGTAAGGATTAAATAATTCACAGTTTCCTTGCTAGATTCTCGTATTTGTCTTAATTTCTATTATGACTTAAGTATTTGTTCTTTATGAAATGTAACAAGAACAAGCACATACTTCACCCGATTACTTCATAATTTCAAGTAATTTATTGTGATAAACATGTAAACAATGACTATAAAGTTCTTGCACAATTTTCCTTAGTCTTTTTAATATCACACATTTTAATGTTATGGACGGTATAAGTTTGCTCACTTGTATCCCTAATAGATTTCACGTGTCCATGCTACGAACAATAACCCCGATTAATCGTGAAGTTAGACTCGATATTCAGTGAATTTCCTTGCCTAATGTAGTCTGATTTCAGCCTAAAATTCAACCTTGCGCCCAACTATGCCAGGACCTCCCCAAACTGAAACCAATAACCAATAAGTTTATGGGATATCTTGTTCCTTCTTGCATCCATATATGATTAATGAAGAAAAGACAGTAGGATATCGAGTTACTATCTCATGTTGTTTTGCTGAACTACTAATATCAAGAATTGGATAAACTTGTTGACGCATATATATATATATATATATATATATATATATATAGAGAGAGAGAGAGAGAGAGAGAGAGAGAGAGAGATAGACTTGTATCCTTTCAAAAGGATTTGATCTCGGATCCTTCTCACTCAAATTCAACCCTCCAACATTCGAATACAAGATCCACTCTGTTGAAGTTGATCTATACTATTTCAAGTATCTATAAACCAAAAATCAAGTGTTTTAAATACTTTTTGTCCATCCATCAAGTAGGGGAAAAACGGACGGCCTAAATAGTGAGTTGGTTAGTTTAACGGTGTAGAACATTTGAAATCTAACAAAAAATAGTTTATAGGGGTTTTTAAATGTTTAGATCATAATGAAATGGCCGGATCGAGAATTTGTATGTCTAAAGACATAGATCTAACTAACTCACTACTTTCGCCGTCCATTTTGCGTCGCTTGATGGATGGGCAAAAAGTATTTAAAACACTTGATTTTTGGTTTATAGATACTTGAAATAGTATAGATCAACTTCAACGGAGTGGATCTTGTATTCGAATGTTAGAGGGTTGAATTTGAGTGGGAAGGATCCGGGATCAAATCCTTTTGAAAGGATACAAGTCTATCTCTCTCTCTCTCTCTCTCTCTCTCTCTCTATATATATATTATATATATATATATATATATATATATATATATATATATATATATATATATATATATGGGTTACTGTACCTCAGCCGACAGCTGAGAGAGTTTCTCAGCCTGCGGTGACGTGACCGAATATATGCCACATGTCGGTCGCAGAGTGCAGGCGCCAAAAAAATCAAACAAATCCTGCCTAAAGAATCGTCAATCAAATTGACCAAAATACCCCCTTTTACTTTTAAACTAGCAAAAACTCATCCACAACAAAATTTTCCCTAAAATATTTGTAATTTACAGAGAATTTTCTATTGAATATATCTACAGCTATAAAATTCCTAATTCTGCCACATCGAAATTATAATGGAAAAAATGGATCAAGATAATGAGAAATAAACAGCAGCAGTGAAAAGTAAAAAACATGAGTGAAATATAAAAAACTGTTATTTTTTTATATAATTTTTTATTATTTTATTTCGTATTATTTTCAATTCATATAAGTTTAAGAAACTGAAATGAATAGAAAAATAAAATTTAATGTGGGGCAGCCGTATTTTGGTTTTTTCTATTACAAATATACAGTGTAAAAAAATAATGAAATACAATGGTTAATTATTTTGTAGATATTTTATAAATCAGATATTCCCGTAACTGCCACAATATTTGCATATTGGTTGGATAATATTTCATGCAATTTTAAATAAACTGCGACTATGGTCGGTCAAGGTACTAAAAAATTGCTTTATTCTCAATGTATATTATAAATTGGATCCAGGTCGTAGTACACATACATTCAAAACTATAATAAAAAAATATATTGAAAGATCACCTAGAGGGGGGGTGAATAGGTGATGGCTAATCTAATGGTCACTTAATGCCAAATAATGCGGAAGTAAAAACTATTATGACCTAAACTAAACTCTTATACTAAACACCACGTATAATACAAGAGTGTAGCCGAATTCCCCGTGAAGGGCTCTGGACTAACTCCTCCAGATTCCCCTAGATAAGGGTTGAGGTGCCGCGTTGGCTCTCTTGGTTAAATACAAGTGTTAGCAAACAAACCCAAGCAAGTATAACAATTAAGCACACAATATATCAAGCATGTAAAGATAAGACAAGTAATAACATGCAAGATATAAACAAGAGACAAAGAGAGAGAGAGAAAGAGTGAGCAATCGCAAACGCAAGGGATTTGTTTCGAGGTTCGAGCACACTTGCTCTACATCCCCGCCTTCGACACACGAAGGATTTCCACTATAATCGATCCCACCGGATCACTTGGTGCCGCAACACCTACAACTCTCGGACTCCCTAGTCTGTACACACCGCAAGCCTACCGGCTCGCCGAGGCCGCACCTCAAACAACAAGTTCGCACCCGAACTCGAAACACCGAGTCCCCACTAGGACCCGAAACAATGCGAACACACACGTCTGCCTCCTCAAAGTACAAAGTAGAACTTTGGTGATCACAACTCTTGATCACCTAAAATCCTCTCACAACAAACTCCCTATAGGGTAGATATAGCAATGGATAGCTCAAATGTTGTGTGAGAAAACAAGGATGAGAATGATGGAGGAAAACTCAAAGAATCTCTTTAAACACTCTTGATAAACTCTCCTTTTGATTGGAAATATTTGCACTCAATTTTGTGAAGAAAAACCTCTGAAAAGAGTAGGAAAAACTAGCTCTAAAAGTCTCCAAAAATCTTAATCAAAACAGTCCCCAAATGCCCCATTTTATAGAGTCTGGAAAACTAGCCGTTGGGGTCTGACAGAGCTGTCGGTCGACCGCCCGGTCGACCGGCCAACGGTCATATTTCAGACCGTTGTGCCATCGGTCGACCGGTCGATCGACCGAGGCCAGGATACAGAGAGCAAGTCTCTCTGTCCGGTCGACCGGTCGATCGACCGAGGCCAGGATACAGAGAGCAAGTCTCTCTGTCCGGTCGACCGCTCGGTCGGCCAGGGCCTTTCCAGAGAGCAAAGCTCTTTGGACGGTCGACCGGGTCGGTCGACCGGCCCTCCTGCCAGAACTGGCTGTGCACGTCTGTACACGTCAGTCGACCGCCCGGTCGACCGGCTTAAGCCAGAACAGAAAAACTTAAGGATTTAAAACTTGGTCTTTTTGGCTAAAATAAAATCCCATAAAATCATGAAAAATCTACAAAAATAGTTTTACCAATATACTTTGATAAACAAACATGCTTGCACAAAATCAAGGCATGTTACAAATGATTTGGACTATTTTTGTAACTTGAAAATATTGGCTCAAAAGAAAACAGTATTTTCCAAAACTTGATATTTCTAAAACTTGTTTTCCCAAAACTTCTCCAAATACAAAAATAAGATATTTAAATAACTTTTAAAGCATATAGTGCATGGATATGATCCACTACACAAACATGGTGAAATATCTATGTTTTTGACATTAAGCTCTAAACTTAGTTTTGGTTAAAACATGTATATGAGAAACACCAAAAACTAAAGTTATATGTTTTAACCAAAAGGATATTTTTCCAAAATGAAAAATCTTTTTCTAAAACTAAAATTCTTTTATGAAAACATATCTATCAAGAGTGTGTGTGTATACATACTTGAGCAATCCACCAACTATTCTATCCTTTACATTTTAACTAAAACGAAATCTTCTAAAAACAAACCTAGACACAAGTCTTCATCTTCTTGAAGTCTTCACTTGAAGCTTTCTCATCTTCTTGACTTGGTCCAAACACGATCCAATGGCTCTTGGATCAAACCGTGCTAGCTCCAAAACTTGACTTTAAATCCTTTGTTGAAGCTATGCACATACTAAGATCTTGATCATGAATCTGTCACTAATTAAACACAAGATCATTAGTACTATAACTACATGAGTTAATTATCATCAAAACTAGAGTGATGGGCCTTCGGGCCAACATATATAACTTTTAATTTTATATCACGACTGCGACCCTAGTCGCATTCCTTATTCGCATAGAAATAACAGACGAAACATACTACTATCGTTCAGCACTACGATCACAGTCGCTGTCTTTTTTTGCATGCCTTATGTAACAAAATTTTGATCATTTTATAAAGTCTGCGATCATAGTCGCAGTCATAGTATAACAAAACTTTCAATCACTGCGACCATGGTCGCAGACTTAATATAATATAATTTTTAATTTTATATCATGACTGCGACCCTAGTCGCATTCCTTATTCGCATAAAAATAACAGACAAAATATGCTATCGTTCAGCACTGCGATCACAGTCGCTGACTTTTTCGCATGCCCTATGTAACAGAATTTTGATCATTTTATAAAGTAGATTAGCCCTGTGACTGTGAGATCAGTCCGCGTATATCACATCTTATAAAATACTATATTAATTACTCTGAATTAATTGAAGTAATTAATATTTTATCTACCATAATACAGCAACAGTCTCGAAAAAAGAGATGCACTAATATTAATTTCGATAAAGAAAAGATGTGCACCATACGTAATCTAAATATATAGGAAAAACATTCTATAAAAAATTAATTTGTAGTTCACAAAATAAACCTCTGGAAAAAAGAAACTCTTCGGATTCTCCCGCCATAACTGCTTCAATTAAATATTTAATTTCTTTTTACCACTTCTTCGAATACTTAACCATCACCTATACCAATTATTATTACTATTCATGTTATTTCACATTATTGACCTTTTTATAGTGCTTGTAACTAATGTATTATCTCATATCTAAAGACGATATTTGTGCTCTTCGTTTTCAATTTGATTTCAAAACTTTCAGAAAACAATGTCTTCCCCATCTTCTTCCTCTGAACACTCAGATTTCAACTTTAATCATTCTCCCACCGGTCCTCTTTCTTCAGGGTATTCTAGTGAATCTGATAGCAGTCTGGACTTCACTCCTTTTGACTATCTCATTACATCAAATAATATTTTATCGGATCCTCTTCTCATTAGGATGATGAAGTTTTCATGGGGCTTAGTGAGAAGGAACTTATTCCTCTGTCACTTTACAGAGACATTCTTGCTGAAAGCATGTCCTCTGATGCTGGACGCTCGCTTTCTTTAAGCATATCTTTTACAGGTTCTTCTCGACACGGATCAGAAGAAGAGCTTGATACAGACGATCCATTCTGGGAGTTTATCGATGAACCAAAGCACCCTCAAAAAGAGGGAGAAACTGAGGAGCACTGCGAGCCGGACGACGAGGGAGAAGATGAGGAAATAAGTGATGAACACGAAGACGAGGAGAATGAAGATGACGAATCTGCTTATGATAGTGATGACGACGAATATTAGAATTTCCTGATCTTCTGATATGCAATGTTATTTTGTCTTCTTTTAAGAGCTTTTAATGCACTTTTTTTGTAAAGTCTTTTCTAACCATATTATGTTATAAATAAAATTTACTTCTATCTGTAAAATAATCTTTCATCTTTTTAAAATACATATAAAGTATGCTGTATAGTTATTATTTCTGCATCTTATCTGCGATAATAGTCTCAGTACTCAGATAATAATTACATATGAAACTGCGACCACGGTCGCTGTCCAGTCATAAATAGTTTAATCGCTTTGCATTCAATAAAGTTAATAACAGCGATTATGGTCGCAGTCCAAAATTAACTATATAACAGATGATACTGCGAACATAATCGCAATCATCTCAAATCAGTATATTTCACTGTATATCACAAATTATAAAACTGCGACTGCTGTCCTTCAGCACTGCGACCATAGTCGCAGCCCTTACTCGCATGCAATATGTAAAAAAAATTTCATAGTTTATAGGCGGTTGAGACAACAGTTACAGTGAAGAGTATATATATATAATCATACGTAAACTGCGATTATAATATCAGTCCTTAATCACCATTATTACATTTAACCTAACAAAAAAAATCATCCACAAAATACAGTCGTAAGCACTGCGACCATAGTCACAGTCCTTGATCGCATGCAATATATAAAAAAAATAATAATAGTTTATAGGCGGCTGAGACAACAGTCACAGTGAAGAACAAATATATAAAATAATACGTAAACTGCGACTATAGTATCAGTTCTTAGTCACCGTTATTACATTTAACCTAGGAAAACAATCATCCACGACATGTTGTCGTTAAGCACTGCGATCATAGTCGCAGTCCTTATTCGCATGCAATATATAAAAAAATAATAATAATTTATAATTGTAAACTGTGACGAAGGGTGCTTTTAAAACTACTGAGAAGTTATTTTATTGACCACTACAAGCTTAGGCGCATTCCTAAAATATATAATATCTGCATAAAATTTTTTTTAAACTATTGAGAAATTATTTTATTGACCACTATGAGCTTAGGCGCATTCCTAAAATATATAAAACCTAGCAAAAAAAAGATTTAATAAAGAAGCATTCAAATTTGTTTCGTGATTTGATGAAGTTGCACTTGAAGTGACATGATTCAAATTCAGTTGGTCGCAGTTTGGTCGCAATTATAAAAGATAATTGTGACAGTATTCACTAACGTCAGAAATATAAAAAAAATAATAAACTATACAGATCCACTATCTTTTATCGTAGGGACATTTAGTAATTTCAACTATTTCAATAGACGGGCTGTTCTTCCTAGTGTGGTTAATAATGTGTCATGCCACCGCAGGCTGAGAGAGACTCTCAGCTATTGGCTGATATACATATTTCTGATATATATATATATATATATTATATATATATATATATATATATATATATATATATATATATATATATATATCCATTTCTTTACTAAAGAGTTATAATTTCTCACCCAATTATTTTGATTTATATAACTTAGAAATCTTTTGCATTACGAGTTAGTTGATTGATAGAATATAGATAAGATAATTAACTGTTTTGCAGCATAACAAGGAAAAGAGTGAATTTTGTTTAAGTTATGTTAAGGATTGAATCCTCTCGGTATCATCCCCTTGCAAGCTTCCAACCTAGGAGTATGCATGGGTGAGCACTATCCTACATCCCTTCATGTTTTCTTCAAGCATGGGAGACTAAAAGGCTACCTCTCATTCATCCGATTCTTAGATCATATTGAACATAAATTAAGATCATACCATATATGGTCAAAATCGATCTCATGAAGCATGATAATATGTCTCAATCAAGTGGGAATTTCATGAAAGGTATGATCCAATGGAGTCTTATAGTGTAACCGTAAACAAATATCCTGATTTAAATTCGAATTCATTTATTCACGCTTTGTCCCACTATTTCATTTGGATTCCCCCCTCATGAAGCTATGATTTAAACGTTGGTTCACTTATATGAATGAACGTGCCTCCATTACCCATGATTAAATAATTGATCCAAGCTTGTTTATGATAATAGGTATATATGTAAGAGATTATATCAATATCAGACAAATTCAAAATTAATGTACTTGTCAACATACAACGCCAATGCAACCAATCAAGAACACAACATAACAATTATCTAAACAGACTATGAAACTTTGATACTAAGTTAGTCATATCATGAAGTTTTCTAGAATTTGGATTTAAAGTAGAGGTGAATGGGTCAAGACAACTCTCCTCCACAAGGAAATTTAAGGCCTCCAATAATCTTAAACAATCAACAATTTATTTCGAATAACACACACACAAATTAATCATACTCCTAATAAATTTCAGAAATTGGAGTTTGAATGAGAAAACGAAAAAATTTCAGGGCCAAAACTCCCTCACCTGCTCGCGCTCGCCAAACAAGCATTGTTGCCGCGGCCGATGCCTGCGCGCGCTCGCCCAACGAGCGCGACCGCCGCCTGCGCACCGCGAGCAGCTGCTGCTGCCGCAACACTTCCAAGAGAGATGGGGAGGAAGAGAGTGGGAAGGAGAGATTGGGAGTTGGGATTTTGGGGAGAGATTTTGAGGAAATTTTTGGTGAATTTTTGGGAAGATTCATGAAGGATTTGTTCTTAATTTGGGAAAAAATTTTGGGCTTCTCTTCCGACATGTGAAGAATGATAAAAATGAGATGTAAATGAGAGAGGATGGGGTCAATAGTTATTCTCTTTGGCGCAAACAATCTCATTTTAATATATATTAGTATCTTACAATCTTTCTCTTCTTCTCTTATCATGTCACATGTATACACAATATTCAAACTAAATCTTATCCATCCATCATCCCCCTCTTGCACACCAACCCCCTTTCACTAAGTCTTCATGAATATTATTATGGCATTTTCTTTTTTTTTGATTTGTATTTCTCTATATTTACATAATATACTTATACACTAGTTTATTACATGAATTTATATATACAATTTTGTGTATAATTACAGGGACGGCTCAACCCTTAGACGTACGAGGCACTCGCGTAGGGCCCCAAATAAAGTGGGGCTCCAAAATAATAGTTTTAAATTAGGGTGATATCTGTAAAAAGTTAAGCCTACAATGAAAGTAGGCTAGCAGGGAGGCAAGTTATAAGTGCGTCGGATCCACTGGTCAATACCCACAGTGGGGCCCACTCGCTGTGAACAGGGGGGGAGAGCACGGTAGGTTTTGAAAACATCGCCAATTATTGCTCTTCTCCCTTATGAACGTCTCTTCATCTTCTTCTTCCCTTTTCCTTAATTCCTCCATTATTGCGTTTTTTAACCACATAGGTCTCCCTCTTTTCTGCAGGCAAAGCACTAATGGCCATCAAGCCATCGTTCAACAACGTCGTCAATGTTCTGCTGGACTGGAACCCCACCGTGGCCGCCGACGTTGATGCTAACTCCACCACCAACTACGACCACTGCTCCTGGAGAGGCATCGTCTGTGATAATCTCACCTCTGTTGTTGTTTCTGTGTACGCTCCTCTTCTCGGATCATTTAGTTTGATTTTGGTTTCATCAACTCATTTAGTTTGATTTTGGTCTATGTTAATTTTACTTATGCTCACATTTGGTGTAGGAATCTCTCTAACCTCAACCTTAGTGGAAAAACTTTTCTGCTCTTGGACAGCTCAAGAACTTGCAATTCATGTAACCCACGACTTTTCCCCTTATTTTGTAAAATTTTGAACCCAACATTTTGATTTTTGTTTAATGTTTGTTAGGTTGACATTTTCCTGTTTTCAATTGTTTGTTTACGGGATGTAGAGATTTGAAGGGGAATATGGTTACTGGGCAAATTCCAGATGAGATTGGAGATTGTGCTTCTCTAAATACATGTACTCTGCTTCCTAATCAACTCCATAATATATTATTATTGCCCCTTAACCCTTTCCCTTATTTTTTTTTTGGAGAATGTAAATTTTATTTATCAAAAACCATAATACAGATATAAATCCAACTGGCTATACATCTATACTCGTTATATGCACTAAGTCGACTAGTTCAGGAGCCTAGTCGACTATATTGCTGCCAGTCGACTAGTCACAAGATCAAGTCGACTTATAATATACTCCAGAAGTATCCATCCTCTCTGTTGCCACAGGAGTCGACTAATACAAAAAGGATTAGTCGATCGAACGTGCAACAAGTCGACTAGTTAAGAAATCCTAGTCGACTATATTTGTTTCAAGTCGACTAACCAAAAAGTCCAGTCGACTTGAATTTTGATCTGGATGTATCCGTCATCTCTGTTGCCACAGGAGTCGACTAATCCCAAAATTAGTCGACTATACTTGAATGTAGTCGACTAGAAACCCTTACTAGTCGACTAAAACTGCTTGTATCCCATCTTTTCTGTCAGAATTCCATACCCCTCAAAAATTCACCGTGTCAGTTGGATCCAAAGTGAATACAGTCCTATAGATGTGCAACTTAATCTTGAATATAGTAGAACCCACCTCCTGAGCCTGGCCTTCAAAAATTTTCATATTACGGGCATTCCAAATATGATAAACAGTACAAGCAAGGGCCACCTTTTTAGCTTTTGCTTTTCCACCGGATCCCTTCGCCTCCTTTTTAATCCACTTAAGAGCACTAGAGATAGTTGACATCCCCCGAGAGATACCCAGCCAGTCTCTAATGTATCTCCAAACCATAGCAGAGAAGGAACATTGAAAGAATAGATGATCTGCCGATTCCTTATTACCAACACAGAGTACACACGAATCCTCAACCTGAAGAAAGGTCAATCTATCTTTTGTAGGTAGTCTCTTCCGCGCTGCAAGCCAAAGAGTACAAGCATGCTTTGGTGTGACATACGAATTCCAAACTGAGCTTGTCCAAGATAGTCTGGAACCCTTATATCTGAAAAACTCATATCCGAGAGATATGCACATCCGCTCACCTATCACCCAAGAGGTTACTCGCCTCTTCGCCGCCTCAACGGATCCTTCTACATGGCATATTTTATCACGTATCGCCACTAGCCTCTTAAGCAATGGCGAATCATCCCTTATACATTTCCAGTCCCAAGCAGATACATCCCCTTTAAGGTAGATATGATGCACCCAACGTACCCATAAAGTGTCCTTTTTCTTATGAATATTCCAAAAGGATTTTGCTAACAGAGAATCATTCCAAGTTTTTAGATCTCGAAATCCCAATCCACCTTCCGATTTTGGCAAGCAAATGGATTTCCAATAAACCGGATGATGGCGCTTATGCCATAAGAAATTCCTGCACAGCCGAGTTACCCTGTCTATGATAGCACCTGGAACCGGAAAAATAGATAGCCAGAAGCAATCCACTCCTTGTAGCACTGATCTGATAAGCTCAGCTCTACCCGCAAAAGAAAGGCTGGACGCCACCCAAGAGTTGATATACATTGTTATTTTATCAACAAAAGGTGCAAAATGGTCAACCTGTAACCTCCGAGCCGCCAACGGGACACCAAGATAACGGAAAGGCATCACACCAACAGGGATTCCAGTCAACTGCCTCAGTTGAACAAGTTCCTCTCCATATACTCCTGCCGTAAAGAGGTTTGACTTGAGCAAGTTAGCACACAAGCCCGATTTCAAACCAAAATCCTTGAGGCTATCCATAATAATACTGACAGAAGTAATGTCCCCTCTAGCCATGAGCATGAGATCATCAGCAAATGCCAGGTGTGATAACCTAAGATTTCCACACCTAGGGTGAAATTTGAACCCCAACCTGTTAGTACTGACCTTTAGACTCCTCGAAAGATATTCAATGCATATAAGAAAAAGAAAAGGAGACAAAGGATCACCCTGTCGCAATCCCTTCTTCCCATTGAACATCCCCCATATCCCTCCATTCAGGCCAATAGAATAAGAAGGAGACGTTACACATTGCATAATCCATCCAATAAATCTGGCCGGGAACTGAAGACCAGTCATCACCTCAGCAAGGAATTCCCAAGAGACCGAATCATATGCTTTCCGGAGATCCACTTTAATTAAGCATCTTGGGGATACCCTCTTCCTGTTATACTTTCGCAATAACTCTTGGACCAAATGGATATTTTCAATCATACTCCGACCCTCCACAAAAGCAGATTGCGAAGGATCAATAATTCCACCGAGCACAGGTCGCAGCCTCGCAGTCAGTACTTTAGAAATCACCTTATAGATCACATTACAACAGGCAATAGGCCTGAAATCACTCACAGAATTAGCATGAGCAGATTTAGGCACTAAAGCAATCAAAGTGTGATTCATTTGCTTCAGAAGATATCCTGATACGAAAAATTCCTTGACAGCATCACAGAACTGAACACCAATAATATCCCATGCTGTCTTGAAGAAGAGTGCACTATATCCATCCGGACCCGGTGCCTTGTCATTGCCAATACTGAACAGAGACTCCTTAATCTCCTCCGAGGTAACCCCCTTCAACAGTTCAGAAGCTTGAAGGGAGGAGATAACCTCCCCACACTGAATCACCTGTGGGTCAACATGCTCCACCTGAGAATGAGTACCCAGAAGACCCTCGAAGTAACGAAGAAATTCCAAAGCTACCTCCTCCGTCGACTCCGTCATTGAACCATCCTCCTTAGAAATAGCCGCCACATAACCACGCCCCTTGTTTCTTTTCACAATACTGTGAAAGAACTTAGTACATTTATCAGATTTAGAAACATAAGTGCATTTAGCCAGCTGATAAAAGTAGTCCAACTCCGCCTTAGATAAGGCCAATGCATTCTTACGTAACTCCAAAACCTTCTCCCGCAGTTCAGAATTATCAAATTGAGATTGGATCTGCACCTGAGCGAGTTTAAGGAGCATCCTAGCCCGATCAGCTCGAGAAGCAATATGACCAAAGTTCCTCTCATTGAGAAGTTTCAACGGGGCTTTCAATAGCTTAAGCTTGCGACAAAACTGAAATTGAAGAGAACCTACTATCTCAATTTCCCAGCCAGCTCTAACAGTCTCCCGAAAGTCCTCATGACCCGCCAAGAAATTCCAGAATCGAAACGGTCTATTCACCGTTTGGGGCCGCTCAAGTAAAGAGACTATTCCAGGGGAATGGTCCGACAGACAACCAGACGGTAAGAATTCCACATGGCAGTAAAAGGCCCTCTGATGCCAAAGAGGGTTGGCCATCACTCTATCCAACTTAGACCAGACATTACCATTGGTCCAAGTCAAGTGGCAACCCGTGAACTGTAAGTCCGACAGTCCCAATTCATCACAACAATCAGTAAAGTCTTTAATTTGGTATTGTGACACCTCCACACCACACACCCTCTCCTCCTGTCTCAAGATATTGTTGAAATCCCCCATCAGAAGCCAAGGTTCAGACATATTATCACCCCATCTAATTAAGTTGTCCCATAGGCTTCTCCTAGTCACTATGGAATGGAACCCATAAACAAAAATGCCAATGAAAGATACGGATGATACCTTACATACCACCCTGCAGTGAATAATCTGAGGGAGAATCTCCAGAGTATCCAGCTGAATCTTCAATGGATCATACAGGATTAATATTCTACCTCCACCATGAGAATCAAAGTTGTTTACCTGCTTCCATCCTTTAAACCTCCTACCCATGAACACTTCCAGTCCAGACTGTGAAAGCTTAGTCTCTAATACTGCCATTAAACCAATCTCCCTCTTTTTTACCAGTGCCTCAACACCCTTTTGTTTCAGGGGTAGGTGAAACCCCCTGATATTCCAGAATGCCAACCTCATTTGGAAGGTTGAAGGGATTTCCCCTTCGTTTTTCCTTTAGTTACTAAGGCGAAGTTGAGACCCTTTTCTGTCAATTTTCGATTCTCCCTCACAGCCGCCTGACGACTCTGTGGCACCACCACATTCTCCTTTTCCTTGCCCCCTACAGTGATCTGCTCCCGAATCTGGACTGATGATTCCTCCAAAGTCACCACCGAACCGTGCCTTACATCCTGAGGTACGATCCTGTCAGAAGCACTCGATCTAAGTTCAGGACCCATCTTCTTCTTCATTTTATTAAGACTTCTAGTCCCCTCATATCCCACTCCCACATCAGGCAAATGTTTCAATCCAGCATCAACCGGTTGTATCTCGGTCTGTTCTGGTACAACAGAAATTTCTGCTGCCTGAACAGACTTTTCTGGCAGCAGAATAGGGTCCGTATTACCCGTACCATGCTTATTGCCCCAATTAGTATATCACCATGTGTCACCCCAACATCCTGAGTCGGAGCACCTGTAGTCACAACCTTGCTCGATGTCGCCATGGCAACGCTCAGATTCCCACTATTCTCCCCCTTCTTTTGCATAACCACTCCACCTGGCCGGCCCATCTTCCGAGGCACATAAGCAGTATGCTTAGCCCCTTCCAAAACTTTGTTGCAGTCACCCTCAATATGGCCAAACACCTTGCATTTCTTACAGTATTTTGGTTTAACCTTAAATACCACTAACTGGTCATAAATGTCACCAGTCGGAAGCTTAATTTCCAA
The DNA here is from genome assembly GCA_038442645.1 of Agave tequilana. Taxonomy (NCBI): domain Eukaryota; kingdom Viridiplantae; phylum Streptophyta; class Magnoliopsida; order Asparagales; family Asparagaceae; genus Agave; species Agave tequilana. The sequence continues at coordinate 57,883 of JAVJIF010032777.1, forward strand.
CGATGAGACTAGTTCCTTTGAAGCATCCACCTCTACCATCACCCTAGCAAAAGAAAGCCTCTCTTTACTTAAGGTCATCTTGTCAGTGGATATTGGTTTCCCAATTTTTGACGCAATTTTGCTCAAAGCACGGGCATTCCAACATTCAAGTGGAAGATCCGGTAACTGAACCCAGACTGGTACTGTAGCAAATTCTTCACCTCCAAATCTAAAGTACCTTGGCATGTTCTTCAGCATCAAGCATCTCCCATAGATAAAGTATGGTCCCCCGTTCAAGACACTAAGCCTATCCTCCTCCGATGTAAATTTAAAGACTACCCAGCCCGAACGATGGACCCAGTGTGTACATTCAACCTTCCACCCCTCTCGAATAGTCCGGATCGCATCCATGCCTGGGAAGCGACCTGTAAATTGTCCCACAAGACAAAATCCCCATATCTCTGCAACATCATCGACATCATCATTCGTTATGTGCAGCATATCCTCCCCGGAATCCACCATATCCAGTTTGATACCCTTGCCTAAGTTGCGGTTGTCTTTGAACAAGTTAACCCACGGGCCTCTGTTAACAGAAGCCGTCCCTTCTGTGTCTCCACCACATTAGAAACAACCCTCCGGTTCTTCTCAATATCAGCAGAGTCCAACTGTGGCATTCCATCAAACACCTTGTGTGCCTCCAAATCACCCTTCTTCTGCAATAAGCGAGAAGCCGACGCATCACCTCCAACATCTTCAGAGTCTTGTGAATCAGAAGAAGCAGATGCAATTTCCACCTGCACATCATCATTAACCTGCTGCCTCACAGCAACTGAAACACCAATCTGCTGAGCATGGACATGCGGCGATGTCTCATCTCCAGTAGCACCCTCCGACAATCTTCCCTCAACTTCCTTAGAAATCCCAACTCGGGATCTAGAAGCCGGCATCATACAAATATTTCGACCAAGAGAAATTTCCAGCGGTTCCCACCAGCCCTAAAAAGGGGATGGGATCACCAAGAAAATGCAGACCAGGTAAAGAAACAAAGAAGAACCCAGGAGGGAGCAATACCTGAAGAGGAGACAAGGCAGGAATCAACCATGAAAGATTCAACCCTGGGAGAGCGTCACTCTCGAACTCCTCGATCAATTGCCCCCTGGACCTTTTCCTTATTTTAATCTTGGGTTGGGCTGCTGTTTTTTTTTTTTATTAATTTTTTAATAAATATTAAATTTCAGTGACTTGTCAAGCAACTCTCTCTACGTGGATATTCTCTTCTCGATATCCAAGCTTAAGCTTCTTGAGGAATTGTAATTTGTAAGCTACATCAATGCCTTATTTTTTTGTGTTTCTTTTTGACATGGTTTCTTTAAGTTAATGGATTATTTGGCAATGCATGCAGCAATCTAAAGAACAACCAGTTAACAAGGCCCATTCCTTCAACATTGTCCTAAATCCCAAATTTCAAATCTTAAAACATTGTGAATTTTTTAACATTTTCACAATTTTTTTTGATTTGAGATTCTCTAATTGTGCCTCTGTCTCCATTGTACGAGTTTCTCTAAGAAGAGTCTTGAAAAGTTCTGTGCATTGTAAATAGAAAACTAGTTAGTGAACTTTTGCTTCTTGCGCCCTGTTATTTGGAGCAAGGACCTGGCTTAAGATCAACTATATCACAAATAAAATGAATTAGTCATGTTATCTATAAAAAAGATATATTAACAAAACTTGAATACAAATTTTGATTAAAATTTTTTCATATTCAAAAACTAGAAAAATTATTTTTCAATAAAATATTGATTAAATAAAATATTAATTCTTTTTAGTTATTTTTAAAATATATTTTGAAAAGGCCTCATTTGAAACTTTAGCCTAAGGCCTTCTCAAGAATTGAGCCGCCCCAGTATAATTATATATACATGTATTCATATAAGAATGACTATATTTATATAATTTTTGCACAGACTTAACACACATATATTCTATACATACACACACAAATCTCCAATTTATCCCACTTTCAAAATTTTCCTAAAATCTATATTTACACAAGATTAATTTGATCACCACCTTAGATAATCCTGCATAATCTTATAAATCATGAATTAAATAGTTAAATCAAGATTTTTTTTTTAAAATGGGGTGTTACGTAGATAAAATATTGACATAATTTATAGGTTAGAGGCTTAGCATGTTCCTTTGAGGGTGTTACCAGCCCAAATCATATGCTTATCTCACTTTAGTGGGAAGAAAGGTGTGACAATAAGATAAAGAGTAAAGAGAATAAAAGATCTCTTAGCTTTTCTACACTTAATTTGTTTAGGGTCTATTTGGCTGGAAAAGTCCAACTTGAACTTTTAATAAAATTAAAAATCCAAGTGAAAAAACTCACGACTGCACTCTAATCAAATTTATATTGTTTTCTTTTCGTTTGGAAAGAAAAACTGCAGGGCTATATAGAAGCAAATTTTCTCTCCGATACTTTACCAATCAAACACACAGGCTGCCGGAGCCCACAAATTCGGAGCAAATAAGGACTTTCCAGCTCGAAACAACCAACTCGACTACCATCCACAACGACCGACAGGTTGGCTGGCTTCAACCAAGCATCGATCCATGTGCACCACCACCACCTTACCTTACTAATTTCTAGACATTAGAATTCAATACCAAATTAGTTTGTTCTACGACTCCAGTCTACTTCAAGATTATTATCATTTTTTTTTTTGTTAGGTTGATGAGAGAGAAATATATACTTGTCCCATGCACAAAAATCTCTACACAAATAAATTAATTACCTTTATAATATAAACAAAAAAATAAACAAATATAATTTTCTTTTCTTTTATTAAAAACATTCCAGTCCAAAGAGCACCCCAGCATACTTCTCACCACCATCCTTTACAAAGTACAGATCCCTCATCTTCAGGAACGCCTGCCACGTCAGCAGGCTATCGGACCCGGCCTGGTGACATCGGCCCACAGCCCGGTCCACTCTCAGCGCGCCCGCCACGCGATCCAATCCGCCGAAAAGCCCATCGCAGTACCTCATCATGTGCTTCATGTCGAAAAAACCCTTCTCCCCAAAGTAAACCCTGACAAGCCCCATGAAATCCCCTAAATTCCTCGGCAATTTTTGGCGAGTTAAGATTTTGATCAAGTAGGCGAAATCGTAAGCACTGTGAAAAGTGATCCAGCTGACCGAATCGTTGAGAAGCAGCCCCGACGCCATTAACAGATCGGCGAAGTCTCTGGAGTCGATGCCGTTGACCTTGTTCTTCTCAAAATCGATCCCGTTGGTCTTGAGGAGCTGGATGGACTCCGGCGAGTAGAGATCGCGATCTATGTCGAAATCTTTGAAGTTGAACTCCCAGACGAATTGGGCGTCGGATCCGAGATCGGGGAGGTTGCCGGCGGAGTCCGAGAGCGTGAGGCCGAGCTGGATGAGGTTGAGGGAGTCGACGTTGGACTTGAGGGCGGCGTAGCGCTCGGAGGGGGTGAGGAGGTGGTGGTGCTTGCGGGGGCGGTGGACGACGCCGGGAAACTCGGTGTCCATGGCGGCGAAGGGGAAGCGGTCGACGCAGTCGCGGATGAGGGCGAACTCCGACTGCAGGTTGTGGGCCCACACGGGCCTGATCCGGATCTCCTGCTTGCGGGTCTCGGAAGGCATCGTGATCCGATAAGGGGTTATGATTTTGTTTTTCTGTACTGGGTCTTCGTCTTAGCTTTTTGATGGCTTGATAGGGTTTTTTTTGGGCTTTTATAGGAGAAGGGAGTAAAAAGGGAGGATGTTTCTGGGAAGAGAGAGAGAAGAAGGAGCAGACGTGGGACCCGCACGCCGCTGGGACGTTTCTAGTCGGCTGCGAGGAGATTCGTGGGAGTTGAGACGGACGGTGATGGGCGGCTTGGTGGTGTCATGGGGTGGATCTCAGCCGTTGGATTGAGGGGATTAATTAGACAAGGAGTGAGCTTCGGGTTATTGGAGCGTCGTGGTCCCGAACGTGGAAACCGTGTGTGAAATTAGAAGGTGCCTGTTTCCATTTTTTGATTATTTTAATTTTTTATTGGGAGGAGATTTAGGCACCGACTTTTAGAAGCTACCCAAGTTTGGTGTTGGTGGCCTGGATGAATAATTCGGGCGAAACAAAATTCGGATTCAGTTCGTCATTATTTAATTTTTTTTTTTTGGGATATAAACTTCCTCCCCAAAAATGCGTCCCTCAAAAGCTTTACATTATCTCAAATGTCCTTATATGCTTTTCCGCTGTTTCTCGGTTTGAATACATTCAGGAAACATATTTCGTCTTCAATTTGTATTCTTAGATTTTCATTTTTATAGAAGAGCAAAAAAAAATATGAATTTTGACATGTGACATTGGAGCATGCGGCAAAAATATGAAAATAGGCATGTGACTGAAATTTTACATAACTGGTCAGAGAAGATATTAACGTAACAAAAGAAAATCAAAGAGAATGATGTTATCTCGTCGTATTATAATAAAAAATAATAATCTGAAATTCTTAAAAAATAACTTAAAAAAAAACATTAGAATTGATTTGTGAATACTCTCCAAGTTTAAAACTCTTTTTCAAGAAGGCTTTTATTTAAAAAAAATAAAATAAAATAAAATAAAATATTACCCATCCAATCCTAAATTGTCAAATTGAGATATTGAGATCTCCAAAAGTTATTACAATTATGATACTTTTCTGCGCTTGTCACATGCCTTATGTCATTACAGATTTTTTTTAAGAGGTGTCTCGAGTAAAAATTAACGAATTTTTGATCAATCTCAAAGCAACTTGTTCTAAAATATCCATCATATTTTTTTTCAATACATTAAGCACAACACACATGACCTCAAAGAATGTAGGACTAGAATAATTTATTATTTAAAGGTGAATATATCATGAACAAAGATATAACTTGCATATCAAAAAGTGAACCATTTAAATTTTTAGGTAAGAGAATTTAGCTATCAAATACATTATTAAGGGATGAGAAAAATTCGGGAATAATTCTTGTTTCAAATTATTCGGGAGCATTGGGACCCAGTCGGGTGCAAAGTTGGGTGCTGGCAATCTGTGTGTATGATTGTCGGTGTGGAGAAACGGGAAGTTCCACATTGACCAGCTTCTTGAGCTTTCCTTTTTGCTTTCAATTGGACTCATTCTTGGTATATGATAAATACGCTGTGGGGAGTACATCTCCCCTGGTCAAAGAGACTGCGGCTTTTAAGTTTTGTTAATTTCACACCCATTTTCGCATTTCTCTGTCTATTTCTTAGCCAGCTAGCTGTCACTGTGTGATAGATCGAGAGACGTTTTGTTCACAATTTTGAAGTCAGCTGTTTTTTAATTTCTTTTCCTTTGTAGCCCCTTGGAGTCTCTTAACAAAATAATAATAATAATAATAAATAATAATAATAAATGTATACATTGGACTTCTCTAATTTCATTCAAACAATCAAATTCCGTGTTCTCAAGTACAGAAGAGTCAATAGAAAGAGTGATAGGGAATAGTACATATTATCAACAAGAGCAATTCTGAATGATCTGCAAACATATAATTACCACACATATCATAATAATATTCTAATCCTTAGATCGAATTGTATTGAACTAAGAGAGGCGGTTTTCTCAGAACTGAACAGGGACCACGCAGGTGAATTTGAAAGAAAGAAGTCGGGAATAGAATCTTAGATGGGTTATGTTGTCAGAAGTGGACAAGGATGATGCAAGAGAGCCCGAAATAGAGGAATCGGGAGTGAAATCTTGTATGTACGACATCATGATCATTTGGAAGTCATGAAAGTGTCAGTGATGTGTTAAGATTTTGCGTTGTTTTTTAAGAGGAGATGATGGTACAAGAGAATACAATCGAGTTGAAGAAGAAGATGGTTGGAAGCAGAAAAAAAGAAGCACATCAAGGTAGGTTAGTCGACAGTGACTAACAAGACTATTAGTCAACTAGTCCAAAATATCAGTCGATTAATGGGCAGATACAAAGAGAAAGCATTTTACAGTAGTTGACTAAGTTAGTGTATTAGTCTACTAACTTGGTATATTAGTCGACTAATCATATTGACTAGTAGACAAATAGTGGTGTTTTTTAAGCAGGATCAGTTTTCTTTTCAGGCGCAGGTTTCTTTTTTGGTGGAGTACCAATACGACTCAGTTCTATTCAATGAAGGTTTGTTTCTAAAGATTAAACGATTTAGAATTCTTCTAAATCATGGAGATCAACTCCTAATAGAATTGATCAAGATTCTTAAAGCATCCAATGGTCAAGATCATCTCATAGTCCAAATTGGAGTTGTTTTATAAAATCCTATAAATAAAAGTTGTAACCCATCATTGATATCAATCTAATCTCAAGGAGAAAAAGGTGGAGAACACCAAGGAGATCAGAAGGAAGCTAAGAAAGAGAAGAGTAAGATGAGGGTGCATAAGGTAATACTCTTGTAATGTAGGTCTAGATTAAGGAGAAAGATGAATACTCTTGTTGCATTAAAAGGAATATTAGATATCTTTGCATCAAGTTATTAATAAAGCTCTCTTAAGTTCTCTCTTCGTGGACGTATGTCAAGTTTCGGCCGAATCATTTTAAATTCTCATGTTCTTTCTTATTACTTTTTTGTCTAGGTATTACTTGTTTGCTTTACAACAGTTTTTCTTTTGCAAGTACTGATCATATTGTCAAGTTCCGCAAACATCAATTCTGGGAGTAATAATTAGTATTAGAGAACCAATTTGTTACAACAATTGGTATCAGAGCTAAAGGTTGACGAATGGCAATATATCGAAGATAGAAAGTTCTACGATAAAGTTTGAGATCGAGAAATTCAATGACAAAGAAAAATTTAGTTTATGGTAAAGAAGGTGAAGGCGTTACTGGTGCAACAAGGTCTTCACATGACCTTTCAGGGAAAGTCAGAAAAACCTCTAGGTACATCAGAGGAGGATTGGAAGGAGATGGATTTAAAGACGACAAGCATGATCCAATTATGTCTCGCAGACGAGGTGATGTACAATGTGATGGATGAAAAAATGACCATAGGATTGTGCTCAAGGTTAGAAATATTGTATATGACGAAAAGCCTCTCCGATAAGCTGCATCTCAAGAAACAACTATATGGGCTACATATGAATGAAAGGACAACAGTGTTGGAGCATTTACTTTTTCAATAAGATCATCAATGAGCTTTTAGCTGTTGATGTCAAGATCAACGAGGAGGACAAGGTGTTGATACTTCTCATTTCGCTTCCACAGTCATATAATCACATCATCACCATCATGCTTTATGATAAGGAAACTCTCATATTGGAGGAATCACACTAACTCTCTTATCTAATGAGATTTAAAAAAGATCAAATCAAGAGGAGTAGACATGAACGGGTTTGGTAGTTATGGGATGAAAAGGAAGAGGAGAAGGAAAGAAAGGTCGGGGCTCGTCAAAGGCGTGTCACTTTTATCACAAGGAAGGTCATTGGAAGAATGACTGCAAGATGGTAAGAGTGGTTGAAGAAGAAGGGGCAAACTGCGGAGGTAAATGTAGCAAGTAGTATAGAGGATACCGAAGTATTAATGGTTTCTTATGTTGAAGACAACACTTCTCAAGGTAAAAGTTGGATATTTGATTCGTATAGTACGGTTCATGTATGTTCTCAAAAGAAGTTGTTCAACTTCTTAGTTGCAAATGAGGAAGGGACTGTCAAGATGGTGGATAGCTCGACTTGCAAGATCATTGGCACTAGGACAACAAAGGTTATGGAAACTGGAGGCAGTCTGATATGTCCTAGAGGCACAGTACAATCTAATATCTATAGGGGGTGCTAGATGAAGAAGGATGCCAGATCCAAGTGCAATAAGGTGGTGTCACAGTTAGCCAAGAAGACAGGGTAATCCTGTAAGGAGAGAAGTGTGAAGGGTTATACAACCTGAAAGAAGAAAATTCAGTTCAAGGTGGAGTTTCAGGGATAAGTTTGGAAGGGAGCTCATCACGAGGTGGAACTTCAACGAAAACTACAACGGGACGTGAACTGGGTTAAAGTGTTACAAGAAGGAGAAATGGTGCATCTAATGAGGCTCAAGATGGCCTAAGCCATGGCGGCAAATCAGCCAAAGGCCCCGGGGAGAGTGAGCAAGAGTTAAAGGCTTTATAGTACGGTTACAAGTAAGAAAAAAATCAAGATAGTAATCCAAATCTCAAAGTGTTTTACTAAAAGCTTAAAAAGCAAGTCAAGGTGAAGATTTTTAAGATTTTGCCTTATTTTTTAAGAGGAGATGATAGTCCAAGAAGATCCAATCGAGTTAGAAAAGACAATGATTTGAAGCAGAAGAAAAGAAGCAGATCAAGGTAGTCGACTGTATAGTCTACTAATAAGACTATTAGTCGACTAGTCCAAAATATCAGTCGACTAATGGGCGATACAGAGAGGAAAAAGTTTACAGTAGTCGACTAATTTGGTGTATTAGTCGACTAACTTGGTGTATTAGTCGACTAATCATATTGACCAGTCAACTAATAGCGATGATTCTGAAGCAAAATCAGTTTCCATTTTAGGCACAGGTTTTCTTTTTTGGTGGAGTACGAATAAGACTCAGTTTCTATTCAATAAAGGTTTGTTTCTAAAGGTTAAAGGGTTAGAATTCTTTTAGATCAAGAAGATCAGTTCCTAATAGGATTGATCAAGATTGCTCAAGTATCCAATAGCCAATATCATCTTATGTCCAAATTGGAGTTGTTTTATAAAATCTTATAATAAAAGTTGTAACTCAACATTGATCTCAATCTAATCTCAAGAAGAAAAAAGTGGAGAATACCAAGGAGATTAGAAAAAAGGCAACAAAGAGAGGAGCAAGGTGAAAGTGCTTAGAGATAATGTTGGCCCAGAGGCCCTTCACTCTAGTTTTGATAATGATTAACTCATGTAGTTATAGTTTACTAATAATCTTGTGACATTTAGTTTCAGATATTTGATCAAGATATTAGTAGGTGATTAGCTTCAACAAAGGTGTTTTGGAGCTTTCACATGGTGATTCAAGAGCTCGAGCGTCAAGTTCACATCTAGCACTCGGTTGGAGTCAAACTCGGTGGATCACATTTGGATCGAGTCGACTTGGAGACGGAGTTCTACAAGAAGACATCAGTTTGTTTAGTTTAAGATTTTATTTAGATCATTGTAAAGTCTAGATAGTGTTGATATGTTCAAGTTCACAATACACATACACTTGTTTTAAGTTTATTGGCTTTTTGTTTTAGGTTTAACCAATATTAGATTTCATGTCAAAAACATAGATATAATATCTTTCATGTATATTAGAGTTTATCCATATACAATATGCTTCAAAGTTGTTTAAATATCATGTTTTTGTATTTACATGTATTTTGGAAAAATCGGATTTATATTTCAAAAATCCAAGTTTTGAAAAATACGGATTTTGGTTTAAGGCAAAATTTCAATATCACAAAAATGGTTCAAATTGTTTGAAATATGTGTTGAATTTTTCTCACACATATTTGTATTTCAAAGATCTTATAAGAACATATTTTTGCGGAATTTATGTGTATTTTATGGGATTTTTTAGAAGGCATAAACCCAAGTTTTTTTATCCCTAAAATTCTGGACTGGCTGACTGCCGGTCGACCGGGCCAGTCGACCGAGGCAGAAGTCGGTCGACCGGTCCGGTCGACCGACATGCATAGACGTGCACGTAGCCAGGCTGGCGGGCCGGTCGACCGAGTCAGTCGACCGCCAGAGAGCTTCTGCTCTCTGGAAAAGGCCCCCGGTCGACCGGCAGAGAGTTCTGCTCTCTGTATCCAACTCCGATCGACCGAGCGGTCGACCGACCAGAGAGTCGTTGCTCTCTAGATCCAGGCCCGGTCGACCGGGCGGTCGACCGGTGGGCTCAACGGTCATAAATTTGACCGTTGGCCGGTCGACCGCCCGGTCAACCGGAAGGGCAATTTTGCCCTTTGCCTGCTGCCAACGGGCAGATTGTTATGGGGCTATAAATATTCCATATTTGAGCTGGTTTTTAACAAGATTTTTAAGCGCAAAATTTCTCACCTATACAAGTATTTTACAGCAAGTTTTTAAAAGAGTTCTGGGCTTAAAGATTTGATCTTATTTTGTTTTAAAGGGTTGGAAAAATCAAAGAAAAATAGGATATTTGGGATATTGGTTTTGATCTTCATTTCAATCTTATTCTAATTGTTTTCCCAAGTATTTTTCTTTGTGTTTTATTTTCCAAACTCTTTATGTTCTCACACTTGAGCTATCATATCTATCCTATCTATAGGATCTTGTTTTTGTGAGAAAGAATTGGTTTGTGGTTTGTTGAAACCACCAAGTGTTGTAAACCCTTATCTTTGCTTGGCTTTGTGCCTTTCCTCTAAGTGTAGAGGAGGTTATGCAATTGGGTTTGGTATCCCTCTAAGTGTAGAGGTGATTGAGTTTGTTGGTATCCCTCTAGTGAGAGAGATTGATCTTGTGTTGGCTTTGTGCCTAGCCTCTAGTGAGAGGTTGTATTTGTTGAGAGAGGAGTTGTGTACTCCCTAATTGTATTTGCCTAAATCCTCAGTGGAGGTTCCCTGTGTGGGAAGTCCTGTGTGGACGAGTTAGTGGAAATCCTTCTGTGTGAAGGCGGGGACGTAGAGTTGTGTGCTCGAACCTCGAAACATATTTTTGTGTTTGCGTTTGATCCACTTTCTCTAACTCTCTCTCTCTCTCTCTCTCTCTCTCTCTCTCTTATTTACCTTGCATTGATTCATATTGTCATATCATATACATACTTGGTTTGTTTGTGTGCCATACTTGTGTTAACCAAGAGAGCTTTATATAGCACCTCAACTCTTATTCAGAGGAATCAAGAGGAGTTAGTCCAGAGCCATTCACCGGGAATTCAGCTACACTCTTTGGTTACACTAAGTGTGTTGCATTTAGTTTTTAATTCCGCATCATTTGTCTTTAGATTAGCCTTACACCTATTCACCCCCCCTCTAGGTGTACTTTCAGATAAGATAATACTCTTATAATCTAGATTTAGGAAGATGAATACTCTTGTTGCATCAAGAGAAATATTATATCTCTTTGTATCAAGTTATTAATAAATCTCTCTCAAATTTTCTCTCCATGGATGTAGGTTAAGTTTGAGCCAAACCACATTAAATCTTCGTGTTCTTTCTTATTTTCTTTACAACAGTTTTTTTTTGCAAGTACTGATCATATTACCAAGTTTCGCAAACGTCAATTCTGAGAATAACATATGGTATTAGAGCGCCGTTAGTTACAACATGATGCGCACTATTGAAATCAAGAATGATCCCTTGTTCATGGATTACTATACATCATAATCGTATATAATACATCTAAATAGAAGCTTCACTCAAGAAAAAGAACACATTGATGTTCATGAATGACTAAGACTAGAAATTTGCATATGCTATGCACGTGTATAGGTGAAATGACTAATGAACAAGTAATATTATATAAAGTATAATGATAGCGCCCATCATTTTTCAATTATTTTTGGATCAACTAACCACTAGCCCCAAGTTCCCCCATTATATAGAAGAGATACATCATAATCGTTTATACATTTAAGTAGATGTTTCACTCAAAGGAAAAGACATCTCATTAGATGTTGAATTAAAACATGAATTTAAATATCTAATGAAAGAAAAAGGATTTCTTAGAAGGAAAAAATAGGCTCCTCATTTATGGAAAATAAAAGAAAAGAGAACCGGCTCTTAATCAACTAACCGTCTAGTTATAGCCTGAAACTAAAAGATGACTAGGTTTTTTTTTCATGAAATAATAATTATTTTCACTAATAAATTCAGGGGTATAATCATATTTACATGTTCAAAGAGAGGAACTTGAGAAGAGTTTGTAAAAATATGTGATTTGTGACAAAGAGATCATGAGTTTCACATAGTACTAACATTTTTTTTTAAAAAAAGAAAATATGTTACCAATGTTGTTATAGAAAATTTCCCTATATTAGAAGAAGGCAGAAGAGACTCACCCAATTTTTCAAAAACAAGAATCTCATAATAGTGTAAGAGCATTTTTACAGTGAATTCAATAAAATAAGAGGTTTTCTACTCATTTCAATAAATTAGAAGTGTTTGTTGCAAAGTGCTTGGAGTCTGAAAGAGTTTTCGACAATATATCCCCAGATGGATTCTCCTTCTTGTAGGCGTGTCGGTGCCTGTGGTAGAGATGCTTGGAGCATGGTGGGGACTTAGGCACGTGGTTATGGAAACTAGGGCTAAATATGTATGGCTTGAAGGAGACTATGATTGTTGTTCACCCAATCAATTCGAGGAGAGTCAATGGTGGTTACTCAGATGCCTTGGTGCGTGACATGATTGTCTTGACAAACCTGGTTGACGACTTCTGGTGCTCGCGTGTCATGGGGAAAGGGTATATGACATCAGACCTCATGGCTAATATATTGGAGGTAAAAGGACTTGTGCCTAGTAACTCAGAGTGATGTTGTATGAGAAAAGAGTGGAAAGGAGTTGTTAATCATAAAGGGCATCAATTTAACCTGCACACTAAATGATGCAGGAAGTGGGAAAGACGAACGACGTCAGTTAGATCTTATTCTAACACCTACAAACCCTGACGACTTCAGGAAGAAATTGTGCTCGAATCCACGAATATGGCACTCGAAGCTGGAGCGATTTACTCGAATCCACAAGCAATAAGAGATATAAACTCAATTTTAGTTGAATAATTATTTGATAAAAGATTAATATAAAATAAAGAATACAAGAATCTTTTTATAGGCTTACAAAAGAATACTACTCCTACATAAAAACTATAATCTATTTCTAAAAGAAAACAAAAAGAATTAAAAGAGTACTAATCTTTTTAGGAAAACTAAATCTAATCCTAAGAGAATAAAATAAAATTAAAATTAAAGAATTTTTTTAGGTTTCCTAATTAAAGAAGTCTTCAGAAATCCTTGTCCTTCAGGAATCCAACTGAAAGTCAATCTGAAAATCATGTTGTTTGTTGCCCTACTCTGTTAGACTTATTATGTTCTAAAGTCTAATTTATTTTGGGCCTAATCAAGTCAATTGGATATTTGCACCCGCCCACTTAACCTATGTTTTTTGACCCAATAAAGAATTGATCAAACCTAAATGGTTTGGGTCTAGACACGTTTTCAATTACACTTAGCCATGAGTGTATTTAAATTAGAATGTGGGACTCATCACACGTGTGGAACTCGTGTTATAAATCAAGGGCCTAGATCTATGATGAGTTGAACTAGGGTTTCTTGATGCTATATATACCATGAGTAGGATTCCCTCTCCACCAATAACAACAACAATAACCATCTCTCTCTTGGAGGCCTCTCATCTCCTCTAAGGATAAAGAAGAGAACTTGGTGGCTGGAGAGAAGAATCCTCTCCCTCAACCCGGCGTCCTCGAGATCGTGCAACCTTCGGCATACTCTTCGTGATGGAATCAGGTATGCCTAAAATCCTCCTTCCCTTTGATCATGATAAAGAGGCTTACAGTATATGTAGATCTTGTATGGAATAAATTTAGATCTAACAATTGGTATCAGAGCCTTCTCTTTATCAGATCATAGGGATCTACGGAAATTATAATCTCGATCTATAAATATCATAAAAATATCTCCTTTGATTCAATAAATATTTTGTGTCTCATATGTTGGATCAAAAGGTTAAAAGGAGTGATTTTTATTGATTTTTTAACATGTATATAATTTTATAAAATTTAATATGTGTGTTATTCTAGATTTTATTTAAAAAAAAAAACATGTACATGTGCTGCTGCATGCAAGCAACGCATGCAGCACACGTTTTTTGTTTTTAAAAAAAAAAAAAAATTTGTGTGGCTTGTCTGCATGCAGGCGCTTGCAGGCGCCTGCATATAAGGCAACAAAAAAAAAAATGTGTTTTTGAATTTTCTTAATTAAGCGGGATTATGAAATTAATTAGGAGTAAAAAATTTAGATATATAATTTTAATCTAATAAGGAAACTACTCCTAATTAATCTCATATAAAGTTTAAATTAAATTGTTGAGATTGATTTGGGTTTTAGGGTTGAGATAGAATTCTAATTTATTAAAGGAATTTTTGTGGTAGAATTCTATTCAAATAAAGAAACCTAATCCCCACTAATCTTACATGAAGTTAATCGGGTTTTATTCAGTTTATTAAACCCCACCCAATAAGAAAACCCATAACTTAACCATTGCGGGTCGGGTCTGATTCAGACCCGATAAGCACTGCAGACCCGTTTTGTCAATAGAAACTTCAATTAGCCGTTACGGTCTCATACGACCTCTGTTTTGGGCATGTAAACAGCCGTTTCGAAACTCTTAACGAGCACTACAGTATTACAGGCATTAGATATGACAAAATAGTAGTTAGTTGACATAAAGAAGGCATTGAAGTGTTTGTTTATCATGGTTATATGTACCCTTACATGCTTCCGCTTCATTAATATTTATATTATTGCTTATATTGTCTAGCATGATGAATATTGATGTATACTACAGTTAATAACACACAGATAAAGATATATACATGTTCAAGCTAAAGAATTTATAAAAGAGCTTATTTAATTGCGTATGTAGTTTATGCAGACAATAGCCGGCCCAAAGGAAGACTATTGTTTGGCCGAATTATGTACGGCGTCGGATACTTGATGTGGGTAATGCAAGTGGGAGAACCTTGGTGTGTGGTAATCGGCCCAAAGGAAGGTTGTCACACTATAGGCCCATATTGCATTACCCTCATCAACTAGTCCGATGGCGGAACAAGAATCCAGATGCATAAATTTGTGTGGCCCATGCGTGTGGCAATCGGCCCAAAGGAAGGTTGTCATTATGGCCGGGTCATTACATATATTATATGGCCAATATAGATTACTTAAACTTTAGGAGCAATCCTATAAAGTGACAGTCGGCTCAAAGGAAGGCTGTTCTCTTACATAGGATTTAGACTTTAGGATATCTATATTGGGCCAGTACAGTGTTGGCATATAGAGACACAACTTGTTCTAAAAGTTTAACCGGCAGCTCTATCGGTTAAACTGGTTGCATTTTCTGAAATTCATTTTTTTTTATGGCTATTACAGTAGAATTTTATTAAATGTAATGTTTATGTTAAACTGATGAGAAATTGTACATTTATGTAGTTTAAATTGAATGGTACAAACTTTAAGAAGTGGTAAGACCACGTAAATGATCGTTCTTGAATTCATGCACCTAGAGTACACCTTAAAGATTGATGGATCTCTACTATCACTAATAAAGTTCAGTAAAGAAAAGGTAAATTATGGTAAGTGGGAGAGATCTTACAAGAGGTGTCTAATGGTCATAAAGTACACTATTCCTATAACTATTAGAAGAGCTATGCCCGATAAAGTCAGTGCTCACTTAACATCCAGGGTAAACTTCTAATAAGAAAAGGAAAGTGAAACTAAAGGGAGGAACATAAACATCACTACAGTGGCTGATCCTAAGTGACAAAAGTGCAGAAAAAGTAGCCTAAGGTCATTGCATACCTTTTTTTTTTGTAAGAAAGTAAGCCACCTCAAGTAGGAATGCATAAAGTATCAGAAATGGCTATTTAGCGGGTATATCTCATATTTATGTTTGTTTTGAGATTAATTTAGCTTTAGTGCCACTTTATAAATTATGAATAAATAATTCACATAAGCAATTCAATACGGAACTTCCAAACCCAAAAGAGGCCCAGCCCAGCTGAGCGATACGTATACATGGGTGATGGAAATAAAGTTGCAATTAAAGCTATTGGAGTTTGTAGGCTTAAATTAGATTCTGATTTATTTTAGATTTAGATGAGACTTTATATGTACCGTCTTTTAGGCGAAATCTTATTTCCATTTCATTGTTAGACAGATCTGATTTTACTGTCACTATTGGTAATGAAATGTTTAGTTTATTTTCTAAATCAAAAGTTGTTGGTACTGGAATCTTGATTGATGGCTTATATAAATTGAATCTCCATGCTTCATATTCTGAATCTTTGTATGTGAATAATCTAGGTACTAAGCGAACATTAACTAAAGAAAACTCCTACAGTTTATGGCATAGGCATGTAGGACGCATCTCAAAAGAGAGAATCCAAACGCTTGTGTCTAGTGGAGCTATAGGCCCTTTAGATTACTCCGACTTAGGAGTATGTACAAATTGTATAAAAGGCAAAAAAACAAACATTAGAAAGTTTGGTACTAGACGAAGTTCAAGTGTCTTAATTTGGTGTATACAGACATTTGTGGTCCATTCCCTACAGCTTCTTAGAATGGTCATGAATATTTCATCACTTTGCCAGACAATTACTCTCGTCATAGGTACCTACACTTGTTCTATGAGAAATCCCAATCATTGGACATGTTTAAAGCCGTTAGATCTGATCATGATGGTGAGTACTATGATAGATATGACGAATCAGGTAAATGTCCAGAATCATTTGTCAATTTCTGAAAGAGTGGTATTGTCGCTTAGTACACCATATCAGGGACACCTCGTCAAAATGGTATTGCTGAAAGATAAAATCACACACTAAAGGATATAGTTGGGAGTAGCTCACACTACTCTACCAGAGTCATTATATATTGAAGCCTTAAAGATGATTGTCACCTCCTTAATAGTGTACCTAGCAAAACAGTAACTAAAACCCTATATAAGTTATGGACTGGAAAATCTCTCAGTATTAGGCATCTACATGTTTGGGGTTGTCCAGCGGAAGCTCGGCCATATATACCATATGAGAAGAAGTTGGACTCAAGGACAGTTAGCTGTTTATTCGTAGGGTATTCTGAAAGGTATAAAGGCTTTAAGTTTTATTGTCCCTCCACTAAGAACATAAAGACGGATTGCTAAATTTTTTTGAGAATATTCAGAGTAGTGGGAGTCAACTACATAAGGATTTCATATTTAAGGAAGAACATATTGTTATACCCATGACAATTGTTCCAAATGATAAAGTAGTTGTTCCACTTCAAGATGAAAATACAGTTGCATCCTTACAAGATACATATACAGTTCATCCTGAAGTAGATCATGCTGATGAGGTAGAACCTGAAAATTCTCAACACAAGTGCCTAGGAGATCAACTAGGAAGAGAAGATCAGTCATTATAAATGACTATATAGTTTATCTCCACTAGCATGAGTTTGACATAAGGCTAGAGGATGACCCCGCATTCTTAAATGAGGCCAAACTTAACATTCACTCCAATAAGTGGTCAAATGCCATGAAAGATGAGTTAAAATCCATAAAGGACAATGATGTTTGAGATTTAGTAGAGTTGCCTGAAGGAAAGAAACCGATTGGTTGTAAATGAGTATTCAAAACCAAGCGGGATTCGAAAGGTAATGTCAAAAGGTATAAGGCACATTTTGTCACAAAGGGATTCACTCAAAGAAAGGGCATTGATTATAAGGAGACTTTCTCCCTAGTTTTCATAAAGCATTCTTTTAAGATTATTATGGCACTCGTGGTTCACTTTGAAATGGAGTTATACCGAATGGATGTTAAGATTGCCTTTCTTAATGGTAGCATTAAGAAGGAAATCTATATGGTGCAACCATAAAGTTTTAAAGTGAAAGTTTCATATATTTGGTTTGCAAATAAAGAAATTCATTTATGGTTTAAAGCAAGCATCCCGTCAATAGTATTTGAAATTTGATCAAGTAATATCCGACTTTGATTTTAAGGAAAATATAGTTGATTAATGTATTTACCATAAATTTAAAGGGAGTAGATTTATATTTCTTGTGCTATATGTGGATGACATTCTATTAGCAAATAACGATATAGATCTTCTACTTGAGACCAAGAGTTTTCTCTCAAAGAATTTTGAGATGAAAGATCTTGGAGACGCTTCTTTTGTGATAGGCATCCAGATTCAACGTGACAGGACACGTGGAATATTTGGTTTATCACAAAAGGCCTATATCGATAAAGTGTTAGATAGATATGGCATGAAGAATTGCACTTTGGGTGATGCGCCTGTCACTAAGGGTGATAAGTTAAGTCTACTCTAATGTCCCAAGAATGATCTACGGAAAGAGCAAATGAAAGACATTCCATATGCATTGGCGGTTGGATGTCTGATGTGTGCTCAAGTTTGTACCCATCCAGAATAGCATATACCATTGAGAAACTTGACAAAAACTTGATCAATCATGGGATTGATCTCTAGAAGACTGTCAAGAAGGTAATGCGATATCAATAGAAGACTACATGAAATCTAATCAGTTGCAGCTGATCGGATACACAGATTCAGATTATGCTATATGTATCGACAATAGGAAGTCCACTTCATGTTATATTTTCCTTATTGTAGGAAGATGGTGGATTTAGTCGAGAGGCCATTACAGCTACACTGTGATAATAAGAGCTATAGAGCTCTACTACAATAGTGACAAGAGTTCAGTAAAGTCGAAGCATATCGACATCAAATTTCTTGTCATCAATGATAAATTTCGGAATCATATTTTGTCTGTTGATAGTGATGATACTATTCTTAACATTACAGATTCACTCATTAAAAGACTTTCACCTTAAGTATTCTTAGAGCATATTGCTCATATGGGGATGACTAGTCATTATGATATCCTGATTTTGTGGGAGTGGATAATTTTATGTAACAGACATTATTTCTAAGTGCACTTTATGGATATTTGTTGATTCTGATAAATTTATAACTGCTTTTCTTAAAGTTTACTTTTGCGCATTTGAGTTTGTTGAATTAGCAGTTGACTCGTTGGAGTCATAAAGTTAGACTCGTTAGAGTCATAAGGCTAGACTCGTTGGAGTCATAAAGTGGAAACAGTTGGAATTGTACCTTATTTGATCAGAGGACATTTCCATGCCACACGTCCACATTTGATCTATGTCGTTAGGGGTTCTGAAACTTGTGATGTGGAAGGTCCTACCTCGATTATACAGAAGGTAACGATCGCCATGTTCGGTGGCAGGACTCTTAATGGACCAGATTGTTTTGAAACGTGGTTTGTCGGCGGTTAAAGTTTTGACGTCATAAAGTTATGCATAATATCTATTCAGTATGACTTTCTTGGCCCAAGTGGGAGATTGTTAGACTTATTATGTTTTAAAGTCTAATTTATTTTGGGCCTAATCAAGTCAATTGGATATTTGCACCCGCCCACTTAACCTATGTTGTTTGACCCAATAAAGAATTGATCAAACCTAAATGGTTTGGGTCTAGACACGTTTTCAATTACACTTAGCCATGAGTGTATTTAAATTAGAATGTGGGACTCATCACACGTGTGGAACTCGTGTTATAAATCAAGGGCCTAGATCTATGATGAGTTGAACTAGGGTTTCTTGATGCTATATATACCATGAGTAGGATTCCCTCTCCACCACCAACAACAACAATAACCATCTCTCTCTTGGAGGCCTCTCATCTCCTCTAAGGATAAAGAAGAGAACTTGGTGGCTGGAGAGAAGAATCCTCTCCCTCAACCCGGCGTCCTCGAGATCGTGCAACCTTCGGCATCCTCTTCGTGATGGAATCAGGTATGCCTAAAACCCTCCTTCTCTTTGATCATGATAAAGAGGCTTACAGTATATGTAGATCTTGTATGGAATAAATTTAGATCTAACATACTCTCCTACATCAGTCCCCTCTCTTCAAAAGAACTTGCCCTCAAGTTCCAATTGAACCATGAACGATGTCATCTTTAGCAAACTCTGCCTGAGAAAAAGTGTGATCCCAAAATTTTGTTATGTCTTGAAGAGCTTCCAAAGTGCAATTGATGATAAAACTTTGCATGCCGTGTAAAACACCTATAATCGTGTTACATGGAATAAAGGGCATCATCTTAGAAAATCTGATTCTTTTCCACTTGTAAGTCGACAAGTCATACATCTCCTTATAGTTGTAGGTCAATGATGGATCATGCTTTCGTCACGCCCACATATGCCAATAGTAGATAATATGAACTTGAAAAATTAAAAGCTTGCATCTCGAGTACTCTCCTACTACATGAAAGGATCTTCAAAATCATGAAAATAAATGTACCACGGTGCTGAATATCTCATGGGTGGTAATAGTTCTACAAGCTTGTCGCACACAACTCCGTCACATCCTTTCAATGATTGGTCTATCTCCTTGGGAATTTCAGCTGTTGTAGAAACTTTTTCCAAAGCAAGACTTTGTTATATATTCTTTGATTCCACAAAGAACTCGTCTCGATTGCATATGAGTATGAATTTTAGCTTCTCTTCTTTTGGACTAGGAATATGTGGAATAGGCTTCATAACCAAATTGTTGTCATCGAAGGATTTTACTTGGCTAACAGCCACTTGAGGTTTATAACCGGAGGTAACATCAGTTTGAATACCTTGGTCACTAATTTGATTGTTCGTTGCAGACATGTCAGTCGATGATGAATCTCCCTTGGTTGATTACTCTTCAATTGGTGGTTGCTGATGTGGCTCTTCTTGAAAATACACCCAGAGGAGGAGTGAATAGGTATAGTTCTAATGTAGTGACGACTAATGCGGAATTAAAAACTTTTACACTAACACACACAACGCGTAACCAAGAGTGAAGCAGAATCCCCGTGAAGGGCTCTATAACTTCTCTTCATGATTCCTCTAAACTACGAGTTAAGGTACTTCAATAGCTCTCTTGGTTGAACATAAGTGTGAGCACACAAACAATATCAAGCATGTATAGATATGAGCAATAATAACAATGCAAGATATAAAGAGAAAGAGTTGAGAGAGAAAGATCCAAATACAAACACAGAGATATGTTTCAAGGTTCGAGCCATTGCTCTATATCTCCGCCTTCACACATAAGAATTTTCACTATTCACAATAGGATCTTCCATAAAGGGATCTCCACCGAGAAATTACAACTTACAAACCTGGAGTACACAACTCCAACTCTCTCACACCTCCACACAAGAGTGTAGGCACAAAACCAAACACAAAGCAAAAAAAAATTACAACTTGGTGATCACTTAGATCACAAGCAAGACTTGGTGATCTTCAAAGATCACAAACAAAACACCTCTCATAATAAAAGATCCTAGAGGATAGATTTACAATGAAGAGCTCAAGTATGTGAGTGAACAAAGCTTTTGAAAAAGAAACGCAATGAGAAAACACTTAGGAAAAACTTCTTTATAGATGAAGAACTGAAAACTATAAACTTAATTTTCCAAAACTTATTTTCTTTTGATTTTTCAGAACTTTAAAACAAAATAAAGATATTGATTTGATGCTCAAAAACTTGTTTTAAAAACTTGCTGAAAACTTAATTGAAAATGGGGAAAATTGGCTCTTGAAAATCTTACCAAAAACTAGCCAAAACAGCCCTTATATAGGCCCAGAAAATTTTAGCCGTTGGCTTCAGAATAGGTCAGAAATGACCTGTCAGTCAACCGCCCAGTCGACTGACCAATGAACAATTTTATGACCGTTGGGGTTGCTGGTCGACCGCCCCCAAAATAGAGAAGGGCTCTCTCTATGATCAGTCAACCGCTCGGTCAATAGGCCCCCAACAGAAAGTTGGGTGAAGCCAGTCGGTCGACCGTTAATAGTGCTCGTGCATATGCACACGTCGGTCGACCGACGTGTTGATCGCAAGCAACCCAAAAACAGATTTAAACATGATTTACAACCAACTTGTTAAATACATAAAATTTCAATTAAATCCTAATAAATTTCATAAAATTAAGTTCATATAAATAAGTTGAAATACAAATGTATGATAAAAAATCAACACATATTACACACAATTGAACTATCTTTGCGATAAAGAAATAGGTAAAAATCAAAAACTGTATTTTCCATAAATCAAACATTGAGATGGAAATCTGATATTTCTATAAACTTGTATTAATACAACAATATATTGAAATATATTTAAAGTATAGTGTGTATGGATAAAATCCAATACACATAGTAAATGATATATAGTTGTTTTTGACAATAAATATCAAAATAAATTTTGATAAAAATAAAACTTAAACACATGAACTAGATACATCAAATTAAGTTTTTCTAAACATATATGAACCATCAATGTATATGGATGAAATCTAATATACATATAAATCATGTAAACTTTTTTTGATGAAATCTATTCATGAAACCGATATATATATATTTGAAAATCGAAACTCAAAACTGTATACATATTAAACCGAAACACATGAATTCATAGAAATAAGTTTTTCAAAACAATAAAGCTCTAATATGTGTAGATTGAATCCAACAAATATATAAATCAACTTATTCTATTGAGATTTAAAGCAAATAGATATAATCTTGAAAGCAAATGGTTGAACCGAAAATCAAACTATAAACTTGTGTGTATGTGAACTTGAGAAATTCAAAACTAATCTATTCTTACACAAGATCTAAATAAACATCTAAACAAACAAACCTAAACTTAAGTCTACTTGTAGATCTTCTTCTACAAGACGACTCAATCTAAATACGAACCAAAGAGCGAGACTCCATCATAAGCACTAGATGCAATCTTTAAGCATGAGCTCTTGAATCAACTTGTAAAAGCTTTGAAACTTGACTTCGAGTCTATTGTTGAAGCTAAACACGGACTAAGATCTTGATCAATATCTGAAACTTAATAAACATATGATTATTGGTAACTTAATTTCATAAGTTAAGTCATCAGCAAAACTGGGGTGAAAGACCTTTGGGCCAACAATCTCCCTTTTTTGATGATGACAAAACTTATGAGGTTATATATGTATGGATTAAAGATAAACTTCATAGAAGCTCCCCCTTAACTCATGCATAGTATAAACATATAGATATTCAATAAAGCACTTAAACATAAATATATATATATATATATATATATATATATATATATATATATATATATATATATATATATATATATATATATATATATATATATATATATATATATATATATGCATAAACACAAATAAACATGCATATATAAACATGCTCTGATACCAATTGAAAAGATATGCAATAACTACTCTAGATATCAAAAGCAAAACATGATATCAAAAAAAAGATACCAAAACAAAATATATGCATAAAACTAAAAACATGCATATATAAACTCTCAAATCATTCTCTCCCTTTTTTGTCAATCATCAACAAAACGGTAAAACCATTGACATTAAAACTATTACTTGAAACAAAACACCAATTTTAAAACAAAATATGTCAATTGGAAATATCAATTGAAAGTGAAAGTAGAATAATATTTTGATACCTAGAAAAATATACTAATTGAAAAATAACCTGGATATCATATAAACACTATAACAATTGAAATTAAATAATTCATGATAAAATTCTAAATTATTTTGCAATATAGATACCAATTGTAAACAATTGATACCAATATGAAAAATATAATCATTTTCTAAAATAAAATATTTTTATAAAAAAATTGGAAGTAAGATACCGATGAAAATAAAATCAAGAATTTTCCTCTCCCTTTTTGAAATACCAATAAAACCAATGCATAAGCTTGTAAAAAATACCAATTAATATTAAGAACTAAATCAAGCTTAGTATAAAATAATTTGTACTATAAAACATATATGTATAAACACATATATGTATAAACATTGTTAATCTAGCACAAGAAATCATATGTATGTATGATCAATAAAAATACCAACTGAAATATGATGCATACATATATAAGAAAACATGAGTATACAAGAATCAATTTTCATGATAATCTAGTGTATAACTCATAACATCCACCCAATCATGCACATATTTAAGAGATATTCAATAAGTACATACAAGGCATGGTCGCCCAACCAACCAACTTTTTAAGGTAGAAGTTTTCAAGAATAATTTTTTAAGATAATTTTAGCATAGATTGAAAACACTACCAATTGAAGAATAAAAAACTAATTTAAAATAGTTTTGAAAACTAGTATGAAATCCTTCAAGTAAGAAACAAAACATATATATATATATATATATATATATATATATATATAATATATATATATATATATATATATATATATATATATATATATATATATATATATATATATATATCCCATGAAAACATGAAAATTACACAAGAATCAACACTCAAAAAATTATGAAGCACATAATACTCATGAAACAAAAATCATGAGTAAACAAGAGAAATCGAGTGCACAAGAGTCACGTAATAAACATATACATGGAGATAAAAACAATGAAGCTTAAAATCATCAAAACCATATGAAACTCTTTTTATAAACATGAAGCCATAAATCATGAAAAATTTTATTATTATCAAAAACTAAACAATCTTCAAGGCATATGTATGTTTTGTCAAAACTAAAGCATACACATTTATCTTAAATATGATTGAGTCTACAAGAGAGTACATGGCATAAAAGTAAGTGACTCAAGGATAAAATATGTATAACAAGTAGTTTTGACAAAATTTATATATACATGAAGCTAAACACATTTTTATGAAAACGAAACATGTCAAGGGCATGATATAAAAACAAATAAGGAATACAAGTGTAAATGGAAGAATCATTAAAACTAGGTCATACAAGTACATGTATTAAGTACACAAGAACAATAAAGCATCTAAACATAAGAATCAAGTATAATTCACTAATTGTATAAGTATAAATACAAGTTTTAATAAAAATTACATCTAAATATATAATTAAAACATGATATGCACAAAATATCAAAACATGAAAGATAAACTAATATGATTATAAGTATAAATGCAAGTGCCATTACAACAAGGATATGCATACATAGCTAAACTATAGTGAGAACACAAAAGATATGAATTCATATAAACATGGGTGTAGCTCAAAAACTATCTATGTATATCACAAGTCTAATAGGCATTGGATTTAAACATAACGAGCATGAAAACCAAGGTATGATAAAAATCATTAATCTAAAAATATGAAAGCATATAAACATAAATAAAGTAAAAGGATAGAGATAGTTACCAAACTGAATGAACTAGTCTCTATATCTCCAAACCATGTTGATCCTCCCACCAAAACTTTCTTGATAGCGATTCATTCAATGTAGTGTCCATCAAGCTCAAATGCATCTACCATCAAGGCACCAAATCTCTCACGTCTTGTGAGAGCTCATATCTACATCAAAAGAAAGGAATAGTTTTTGGTACCTAAACTTTCTTGGGTCCATGGGGTTAGTACCTCTCCTAACCCAAATATTTTGACTTGTAAAATTTAAAGCATTTAACCTATCATAACAAATTTTACAAGGCGACCTTCGCGGCCGTAACGTATACAAGTGTACACTATAGCCTACATGGAATCACGTGTGTGTGCACGCATGATAAACATGTGTATGTGATTGGTAGTGAAAAGTGCATTTTTATCATCATATTTACCATCACATTTTCATATTTATTCATATAATTCTGCACATTTATTAATATTTTGTGATTTATTGTGTGCAGGCCTTGAGTTCTTATTTTAATAATAAATAAAGCCTAAAAGAAGCCCAAAAGCCCATATTCAAGCCCAAGTGCAAAAGTGTAAATATCAATTGTCAAAAGTGCAAATACAAAAGGGCTAAAGTTGCAAATATCAAAAGAAGAGAGAAGGATAGACTTCTATTCAACCCTAAATACTTGCAGGATGAGAATAAAAGCCAAAGAAGGAGAATTCAAGAAGGAAATTCGTGGATAAAAGATTTAGGATCTAGGTAACTTGCTTCCCAAGTTATATCTAAATCTTAAGATAAAGAGCCAAGATCAAATTTCCAGAAGGATAAACCCAGATGGACGGACCAGAGGATGCCACGCGAGAAAGCGCGTGGCATTTGGCTACAAAAGTGCCGCGTTTCCGCGGCAAATTTCCCATTTCCGCGGCATTCCTGACGAGTCTGGGGATCAGCTTTCGTGGGAGAGTTGTGTTGGGACTCTACCTCCTTCTGCTCCTATAAATACCCCCTACAGTACAACCGAGAAGGGCGTCCAGAGGCAGAGCCAGAGGGCCAAATCTAGGGTTTTAGGTTTTATTCTTTTTTCTAGTTTAGGTTTTCTTTTCTTTTTTAATTTTTATGTAAGTGAGGGAGAGGGCTATGTTGAGCGTGACACCGATGAATGCTTCTCTTCTCTTCCATTGTATCAAGTAATAAAGGTAACTTTTATTTTTTATTATTGCTTTACTTTTCTTTTGTTTTCTTTTCCTTTTCTACTTTATTTGTGTTGATCTTTGATAAGCATGCAAGTGATTCCCGAACCACAAGTATAACAAGTCTTGGTGGTGCCAACGATACTTCATGGTGATGTTCTCCTCCTCAAGGTACGTATCACTTCATACTTGCCAAAACTTGATGATATAATGCGAACAAGGGGACTGAGATCGATCCTATGGTTTATGCGTTCAACGCCTCCGAAACAAGGTAGAAAGTGTTAGGTTTTCACATATTTTCTCTACCATACCAAGGTTAGTGCTCTTTTCTTTTCTTTTCTTTTATTTGTATAGATTAAGTCACCAACATCTTTTTGATTTCTTTCACACTTCATTGTAAATATCATCATAACTAATAAAAAATATTAGAGATAACTTATTGACAAAGCTTCCATCGCTAGTCCCTCCCTGAGGATCACGACCCGCATAGCCTTTGCTACAGCGGATTAGAATTGAGAACCTTGCACATCTTGTTTTAAATCTAACATTCTTTATTTTTGTGTGCAGGAAAATCTCGATCAACAAATTGGCGCCGTTGCCGGGGTGGGACGGTAAGTTTTTCTCTAAATAAAAAAATTAACTAATTCTTTTATTCTTTCTGTTTGCAGGTTTGGAGAACAGAAAAACAGCAGCAGAAGTGGATATATAGCAACTCTGTGCCTCTGCCCTCGAAGGCAGAGCAGCAGAGCCTGTTACTTTGCTGCGCAAACGCGGCAATAGCCGCGTTTCCGCGGCAGTAGCAGTGAACTACTGATCAATTTTTCTGCAGGTTGCTGAAAATTGTAATATCTGCTTCTGCTCTGTTAAAATTTGTTCTGTGATAACCCTTCTTACTGCTAATTAATTCAACAGTAAAATATTTGTTGTTAATGATAAAAATTGATTAGACGTTTGCATATTAGGCACGTGTCTCTTCAATTCCTTTATTTTTACTGTTGAAGAGTGCTGGAGTAAGGTACGTTCGCATTGCATGTAGAATAGGAATCATCTCTTGGTTGATTTTCATGCTTTGAGTGAATCTTATTTACATATCTTGTACACTTGCACAAAAATATCTTAAGGGCATAACCCATTAACAAGATAAGGTGGGGATTTCATCACCCTTCCTTAGCCCAAAAATCATATCCAAGCACTCACTAACCCAAGCCTAACTTAAAATTAGTAGACGTTGGCCCTAGGGACATCTCGGACTCACTTAGGAGATTATCCTAAGGGGGAACGGTGCTGGAAGTTGACTCTTGCCAAATCAGTGTCTAGGAAGGGATTGAGGGCCGAAAGCCCGAAGATTGGTGGTTATTTAATTAAGGAACGTCTTTGACGGAAAACCTCCCACCACTCTTGCCCTGACCTGGCTGATTAACTTGTGGTCAAAGTCTGCACCCTACCTCCCGTGGACAGTCTAACCAGTTA
Organism: Agave tequilana; assembly: GCA_038442645.1. NCBI lineage: Eukaryota > Viridiplantae > Streptophyta > Magnoliopsida > Asparagales > Asparagaceae > Agave > Agave tequilana. The sequence continues at coordinate 85,514 of JAVJIF010032777.1, forward strand.
GGAGTCGTCTAGGTCATAGGTCTACCCTAACTTAGGTTAGAATTTTTTCTTTTTTGTTTGTTTATTTGTTTATTTTCTTTTTTCTTTGTTGTGTTGGTGTGATATGGCATATAATAATAATTTTTCCAACTTTAATCCATATTACACACCTAACTCTTTTTCGGACATTACCAACCCGGCATATCATAACTTTGACCAATCTAGTGTGCCGGAATGGTCTTATCCGAATGATTATAACCCATACCCCCCATCTTATGACCATAATTTTCATACTTTCAACTCTTCACAGAGTTCATGGGGTTTCACTTCCCCTGAGTCCAATTTTCAACCGACTTGTCTTCCGTCTCCACCTTGTCCACAATATTCCCAAGATTCATACTCAGATCCACCCATTCAGAATAGAAAACCATCTATCCGGGAAATGATGAGTATGCACGAGTCCAAGCAACAACCACCATCAATCTTAGACATGATGATGCGTGAGTCCACCGACTCACAACTTCATCACGATTACACTTCCTTTTTCCAAGTCCAATCACAAAAGAGGCTTGAAGCCATGACTCGGGCTAGATTAGCTCGTGAGCATGAACTAGATATGATGGTTCAATCTTTGTGTTCTCACTGTCCGGCCAATTCTAATATCGCTGACCACTCTCTTAGAGCCGACGAACCAAGTTGCTTTGGACAACAAGATTCTAATTCAGTGCCATCATGTGAACTTGCCGAAACTTCAAATTTTGATAACTTGGCAAGTTTTTTCCTTTCCTGAAATAGATCTTGAGCATGAATATGATCATGAACCCCAACTTGATGATTCAATTTTGCTTCCTGATTCAATAATGACTCCGGTGTCTCCACCTGATTTCACTTCTTCCGAGTCAACATTGGATCCTGTGCCAATTCATCATGAAATTGAGTCACCCATTTTTGATGATCATATTGAACTTGACCAATTTTACAAATTTGAAAGTCCCATGAATAAATTGGCAAGTTCTCATTTTTATGAGGTTGAACCCAATGAGATATGTGACCTAGATTCTCAAATCTATGATCAAGTTCAAATTTCCGAATCATTATTGACTCCTGTTTTGTTACCCGACTTAGGTAATATTTTCGAGTCAGTTTTGATTCCCACTCATATCATTCCTGAACTTGAATCACCACCATTGAGTCACATTCCATTGTGGGAAGATTATTGTGGACTTGAGCTTCAACTTATTGATTTGGACCCACTTCCTGAACCTAGCCCGACTCCTGAACCCTTACTTGATTTAAGTTTCTTTCCTGAGTCGGTATTCGTTCCCGCACTTATGACGTCCAAGTCAATCATTCCATCTTTTCACTCTCCATTCTGGGACAAGGCGGTTGACACAATTGACTCTGAATATAATTATGAATTATGGAAATTTGATGGGGTGGAATTTTTAAAAAAATGTTCATATAGACATCATTTTAGTGGGTTATACAAGAAAGATTTCTGGTGGGTTCCTACGAATTCCACGAAAAATAGATTGGGCCGCATTCCGTGGACCAATTAGACCACCACCGGAACCACCACCTTGAGGTAACTTCTGCCTTCCCTTGTTCTTTTTCATGCATATATGCATTCATTCATACATTGAGGACAATGCATGAGATAAGTGTGGGGGTAGGCTTTACTAACATACTAACATAAGTAGAAACTAACAAAAATCTGCTAATAAAAAAAAAATCTAAAAAAAAATTTGAAAAAGGACAATATTTTGACTTATCTTTTGACAGAAATCTAAGTTAGTCTTAAGAATTAGGAAAATCATGATTAGGATTTCTAAAAACTTGGTCAAAATAAATAAATTGTTTAATTTTTAGGTATAGGAGGAGAAATTGAATCAGTAGTTAGTCTTAATTTTTACCTTAATGAAATGTGCATACCTAATGCATATCTAGGATTCTAAGACAAAGACCTTTGTGCCTCATATATAAAAAAATAAAAAAAATCACTAATTAAGCTGGATACATGTGCCTCAAGAAGCATAAGTATTCATGCCTAAAGGTGAGTAAATAAAATAAAGTCTTTAGTTTTGGGGCCTAGTTCACTCGAATTTGAGTCCGCGGGGTGTTTTCTCACTTGGTGCCCTAAAGCCGACTAGTTTGGGAGCCACCGACTTTAAGTTCGCTACATGGGTGGATTAGAAAGCCTAAGAAAACTAAGAAATATTACATATGTACTAACACATCTAATAGTCAATTAGTTAGGTATGAGGGCCTCAAGAAGCCTTGATGCTTATACGAAAGAAAGTTAGATGCGTTATACATATTAAAAATAATAATAATAATAATAATAAAATAAAGAGGCATGAAAGTCCAAGTTAAGGAATTCCTAGTAAAAATTCATAAAGATGCATATGATTTTTGGTAACGAAAAAGACTATACACAAAATTCAATTTTGATCCTTACTTAAAAATGAAAACAATTTACTTTATAAAGACTAAGTCTAAGAATGAATAAAAATGAGGATCCTAAAAACTTATAGATTACTTAGTCTTTTCAAAAGTATTTCAAATATTTCCTTTTTATGGATTTTGTGGGTGTAATCCGCTGAAAACCCTCACGAGACAACACTCGTCCTCTAGGGTAACCTAGAGGTTTAACGGCTTGTTGCACGTGCTAAGTGCAACCGTGATTCCTACGAAAGTGAGTTAGGTTAGATTAATTTTTCTTTTCTTTTTCTTTTTCTTTGATTTTTACTCGAGGACGAGCAAAAAGATAAGTGTGGGGGTGTGATTGGTAGTGAAAAGTGCATTTTTATCATCATATTTACCATCACATTTTCATATTTATTCATATAATTCTGCACATTTATTAATATTTTATGATTTATTGTGTGCAGGCCTTGAGTTCTTATTTTAATAATAAATAAAGCCTAAAAGAAGCCCAAAAGCCCATATTCAAGCCCAAGTGCAAAAGTGCAAATATCAATTGTCAAAAGTGCAAATACAAAAGGGCTAAAGTTGCAAATATCAAAAGAAGAGGGAAGGATAGACTTCTATTCAACCCTAAATACTTGCAGGATGAGAATAAAAGTCAAAGAAGGAGAATTCAAGAAGGAAATTCGTGGATAAAAGATTTGGGATCTAGGTAACTTGCTTCCCAAGTTATATCTAAATCCCAAGATAAAGAGCCAGGATCAAATTTCCAGAAGGATAAACCCAGAAGGACGGACCAGAGGATGCCACGCGAGAAAGCGCGTGGCATTTGGCTACAAAAGTGCCGCGTTTCCGCGGCAAATTTCCCATTTCCGCGGTATTCCTGACGAGTCTGGGGATCAGCTTTCGTGGGAGAGTTGTGTTGGGACTCTACCTCCTTCTGCTCCTATAAATACCCCCTACAGTACAACCGAGAAGGGCGTCCAGAGGCAGAGCCAGAGGGCCAAATCTAGGGTTTTAGATTTTCTTCTTTTTTCTAGTTTAGGTTTTCTTTTCTTTTTTAATTTTTATGTAAGTGAGGGAGAGGGCTATGTTGAGCGTGACACCGATGTATGCTTCTCTTCTCTTCCATTGTATCAAGTAATAAAGGTAACTTTTATTTTTTATTATTGCTTTACTTTTCTTTTTGTTTTCTTTTCCTTTTCTACTTTATTTGTGTTGATCTTTGATAAGCATGCAAGTGATTCCCGAACCACAAGTATAACAAGTCTTGGTGGTGCCAACGATACTTCATGGTGATGTTCTCCTCCTCAAGGTACGTATCACTTCATACTTGCCAAAGCTTGATGATATAATGCGAACAAGGGGACTGAGATCGATCCTATGGTTTATGCGTTCAACGCCTCCGAAACAACGTAGAAAGTGTTAGGTTTTCACATATTTTCTCTACCATACCAAGGTTAGTGCTCTTTTCTTTTCTTTTCTTTTATTTGTATAGATTAAGTCACCAACATCTTTTTGATTTCTTTCACACTTCATTGTAAATATCATCATAACTAATAAAAAACATTAGAGATAACTTATTGACAAAGCTTCCATCGCTAGTCCCTCCTTGAGGATCACGACCCGCATAGCCTTTGCTACAGCGGATTAGAATTGAGAACCTTGCACATCTTGTTTTAAATCTAACATTCTTTATTTTTGTGTGCAGGAAAATCTCGATCAACAGTATGCCGTGACGTTTGTGCATGCAAATGTGAAGCATGTTTTTTTTTTGAAACATAAATTGCAAGCTCGTGTGGTTCATGGTACATTGGCTCAAAGTGGAGCCTAAATAATCAACACTCTTCTTCAAAACATAAATATCATTTTCAATAGAAGAAGATGTGGAGCATGCAAGAGAAACAAAATTCTTATCATTAAGAGGTAAAACAATAAGCGCATGACAAGAATGGGAATCAAAATCATTTTTCAAAGAATCTTTTTCAATAGAAACACATTCCAATTTCTTAGAAATCAAAATACTCTTGTTTTTTCAAGAATCATTTTCTTTTAAAATAAAATCGAGTTTTGAAAATAAAACATCATTCTTCTTCAAAATATCATCCAAATCATTTTTGTTTTTCAAAAATTCATTTTCATTTAAAACAAGGTCAAGTTGAGTTTTCAATGAATCCCTTTAATTCAAAATCTCAACCTTTTTCTTCAAAACTAAATCAAGTTTTGAAGACAACAATTTATTTTTTTTCTTTAAATCAAAACTCTTATTTTTCAAAAGTTGTACTGTAAAAGCAAGTTCTCACAAAACTTGAAAAGTTCTACATTTAACATATGTGTATCCATACTTTTATGTTCATCATTTGAAGTACTAGCATAATCGTCTAGATGAGAATATAAATTTACCTCAAGGGAGTCATTCCCTTGGATCATGTAGCACGCTTACTCGGACTCATCTCCAATAGGCTCTCTCTCTAAATTTTTTTAAGCTTGTTTCTTGAGAGAGGTCAATGTGTTCCACAATACCAAAGCGGAATCACAATGAGAAACTATAGATAAATGATATTTGCTAAGTGTTTGCCTTAGTGCATGCAATGCATGTGTATTGCCTCTAAATACTTGTCATTACCAATATAAGATTTCTTGATAGTGGCAAGATAAACATGCAATCTTAAGGCTTTAAGGTAAACTCTCATTTTAAATTTTCACATGTCAATATTGAAAATATCAAACATGGGTGGTGCAAGATAATCCATGAGTGATAACAATATGTGAAAAATAAATAACTAGATTAGCAAAAGAGGATCACACTCCTAAATGGTTAACCGAATATCAGGAGCATAGGCTCTGATACCAATTGAAAATACACCTAGAGGGGGGGTGAATAGGTATAGTGCTACTCTAGTGATAACTAATGCGAAATTAAAAACTTTTACACTAACACACACAATGTGTAACCAAGAGTGAAGCTGAATTTCTCGTGAATGGCTCTAGAACATATCCTTACGATTCCTCTAAATTAAGAGTTGAGGTGCTTTAATAGATCTCTTGGTTGAACACAAGTGTGAGCACACAAACAATACCAAGCATGTATAGATATGAGCAATATTAACAATGCAAAATATAAAGAGAGAGTTGAGAGAGAAAGATTCAAACACAAACATAAGGATATGTTTTGAGATTCGAGCCACCGCTCTACGTCCCCGCCTTCACATAGAAGGATTTTCATTATCCACAATAGAATCTTTCACAAAGGGACATCTCCCAAGAAATTACAACTTACAAATGGGGAGTACACAACTCCAACTCACTCACACCTCTACACAAGAGGGTAGGTACAAAGCCAAGTACAAAGCAAAGAAAGAATTACAAGTTGGTGGTCACTTAGATCATAAATAAGACTTGATGATTTCAAAAGACCACAAACAAAACACCTTTCACAATAAAGATTCTAGAGGATAGATATGCAATGAAGAGCTCAAGTATTAAAGTGAATAAAGCTTTTGGAAAAGAAACACAAAGAGACAATACTTGTAAAAAACTTCTTGATGGATGAAGAAATGAAAACTATAAACTTAATTTCCCAAAACTTGCTTTCTTTTGATTTTTTAAAACTTTGAAACAAAATAAAGATATTGATTTTAAGCTCAAAAACATGTTTTAAAAACTTGCTGACAAGTCAGTTGAAGTGGGAAAAAAATTGGCTCTTGAAAATCTTACCAAAAACTAGCTAAAACAACCCTTAATATAGGCCCAGAAACTTCTAGCTATTGGGCTTAGAACAAGTCAGAAATGATTGCCCGATCGACCGCTCAGTCGACCAGCTAACGGTCAATTTTATGACCGTTGGGGTTGTCGATCGACCGCCTGGTCGACCGCCCCCAAAATAGAGAAGGGCTCTCCATATGGTCGGTCGACCACCCGGTCGACCGGCCTCCAATAGAAAGTTGGGTGAAGCCAGTCAGTCGATCAATCGATCGACTGCTAATAGGGCTCGTGCATGTGTGCACATCGGTCGATCGGTCGGTCGACCAAGCCAGCCTTCGGTCGACCGGTCGGTCGACCGCAAGTAGCCTAAAAGCAGATTTAAACAGGATTTAAAACTAACTTGTTAAATACATAAAAATTCAATTAAATCCCAATAAAATTCACAAAAATAAGTTCATGTTAATAAGTTGAAGTACAAATGTGTGATCAAAAATCAACACATAAAACACACAATTGAACTACTTTTGCGATAAAGAAATGTAGGTAAAAACTAAAATCCATATTTTCCAAAACCAAACATTCAGATGGAAATCCAATTTTCTATAAATTTGTATAAATACAAAAATAAGATATTGAAATACATTTGAAGTATAGTGTGTATGGATAGAATCCAATACACATAGTAAACAATATATACTTATTTTTGATAATAAATACCAAAATAAGTTTGGATAAAAACAAACTTAAACACATGAACTAGATACATCAAATTATGTTTTTCTAAACATATATGAACCATCAATGTATATGGATAAAATCTAACATATAACTCATGTAAACTTTTTTTAATGAAATCTATTCATGAAACTGATATATGTATACTTGAAAATCCGAAACTCAAAACCGTATACATGTTAAACCGATACACGTGAACTCATAGAAATAAGTTTTTCTAAATAATAAAGCTCTAATATGTGCAGATAGAATCCAACACATGTAAGTTCACCTAGAGGGGGGGTGAATAGGTGATGGCTAATCTAATGGTCACTAAATGACAAATGATGCGGAATTAAAAACTATTATGACCTAAACAAACTATTACACTAAACACCACGTATAACACAAGAGTGTAGCCGAATTCCCCGTGAAGGGCTCTGGACTAACTCCTCTAGATTCCCCTAGATAAGGGTTGAGGTGCCGCGTTGGCTCTCTTGGTTGAATACAAGTGATAGCAAACAATCCCAAGCAAGTATATCAATATGCACACAAGTATATCAAGCATATAAAGATAAACACAATAATTGAATGCAAGATATAGACAAGGAGATAGAGAGAGAGAGTGAGCAATCGCAAACATAAGGGATTTGTTTCGAGGTTCGAGCACACTTGCTCTACATCCCCGCCTTCGACACACGAAGGATTTCCACTATGCTTGATCCCAATGGATCACTCCTCGGTGTCGCAACACCTACAATCCCTCGGACTCTCTAGTCCCGTACACACCGCAAGCCCACCGGCTCGCCGAGGCCGCACCTCAAACACGGAGTTCACACACGAACTCGAAACAACCGCGAACGCACTCGTCCGCCTCCTCAAAGAACAAAGAAGTCTTTGGTGATCACACACTTTGATCACCTAAAAAACAATCTCACTACAACACTCCTATAGGATGAATAGCAATGGATAGCTCAAGTGTTTGTGTGAGAAAACAAGGAAAGAGATGGTGGAGGAAAACTCAAGAAAATCTCTTTTAACACTCTTGATAAAAACTCCCCTTTTGGTTGGAGTATTAACTCTCAATTTAGTGGAGAAAACTCTTTTAAAGAAGTGGGAAAAACTGGCTCAAAGTCCACTAAAAATTTTAGAGAAAAACAATGCCCAAACCCCCAAATTTATAGGCTCAGAAAAACTAGCCGTTGGGGTCTGACAGACCTGTCGGTCGACCGGCCAACGGTCATATTTCAGACCGTTGTGCCATCGGTTGACCGGTCGGTCGACCGAGGCCAGATACAGAGAGCAGACTCTCTGTCCGGTCGGCCGCTCGGTCGACCGGGGCCTTTCCAGAGAGCAGAGCTCTCTGGACGGTCGATCGGGTCGGTCGACCGGCCATCTGCCAGGTCAAGGCGTGCACGTCTGTGCACGTCGGTCGACCGCGCCGGTCGACCAACTTCAGCCCCAGTCGACTTGGTCGATCGACTAGTCGACTGGCTGAAGCCTGAAACAGAAATCTGATAAGGGATTAAAACTTGGTCTTTTTGGTTGAAGTAAAATCCCATAAAATACTGAAAAATCTACAAAAATAGTTTTACCAATATACTTTGATAAACAAACATGATTGCACAAAATCAAGGCATGTTACAAATGATTTGGACTATTTTTGTAAGTTAGAAAAATTGGCTCAAATGAAAACGGTATTTTCCAAAACTTTGTTTTTCCAAAACTTCTCCAAATACAAAAACAAGATATTTAAACTCATTTGAAGCATAGAGTGTATGGATATGATCCACTACACAAACATGGTGAAATATCTATGTTTTTGACATTAAGCACTAATCATGATTTTGCTTAAAAACATGTAAGCATTGGATACCAAAAGCAAAACATGTATTTTCTAAAATAGAAAATCTTTTGTAAAAATAAAACTATCAAGAGTGTGTGTGTATATGATACTTGAGCAAGCTACCAACTACTCTATCCTTTACATTTTAACTAAAAACAAAATCTTCTAAAAACAAACCTAGACACAAGTCTTCATCTTCTTGAAGTCTTCACTTGAAGCCTTCTCATCTTCTTTGACTTGGTCCAAACACCGTGCTAGCTCCAAAACTTGACCTTAAATCCTTTGTTGAAGCTATGCACCAACTAAGATCTTGATCATAAATTTGTCACTAATTAAACACAAGATCATTAGTAAACATAACTACATGAGTTAATCATCATCAAAACTAGAGTGATGGGCCTTTGGGCCAACAATCTCCCCCTTTTTGATGATGACAAAACTCATGAAGTTATATATGCATGGATTAAAGTAAAGCTTCAAAGAAGCTCCCCCTTAACTCATGCATAACAAATAAACAAATAAATATGCAATGTATGCTCATAAACATGTATGCAAATCTAGGAGATAAACATGCTAATCAAGCATAAAACAAATCAAAATCTTTTTCTCCTATTCGCAAAACAAAACATATATTCATAAAATAAATCTTTCTCCCCCTTTAATAATAAAGCAAGGAAAACATGCATATAAACCTCAAATTCTTCTCCCCCTTTTTGTCAATCATCAACAAAGGGGTTAAAGTAAAAACAAAATTTTTCTCCCCCTTTTTGTCATAAACAAAGAGACCAATAAGGGGTAAACACAAATCAATCAATAAAAGGTTATATGCGATATACATTCATGAAGAGGAGGACGCTAAGTTAGCTTCCCTACACATATGCATTACATGAAGAAGGGATGACAAGCTCCAATTCACATAACACACATTATGCAATGCATAAGAGGAGATGTGAAGCTCCCCCTACACACGTGTACCACATAAAGAAGAGTTGTCAAGCTCCTCAATACAAGATACACTCATCATGAATCTATATATAGAAGAGATGTTAAGCTCTCCTTGCATATAGGAAATACACATCAAAACATTTTTAATTTTTTGTTTAAACAAAATTTTGAATTTTCTCAGTGAAAACAAATCTTGAAAATTTTTCTTGAAAATTTTATTTTCTTATCATAAACAACTTTGTGCTTTAAACATGTAAAACAATTTTAACTCAAGCACAAATAACTCATATATATGTATGAAAAATGAGTATACCAAATGAAATTGATACATACATATATAAGAAAACAAAAATGAGTATATACAAAAATAGAGTCAAATTGATACCAATTAAAATGATTCAATGATACCAATTGAAACAATAATAGGATCATGTGTATATCTCATAAACATTGAAGAATAAATAACTAGTTAAATTAATTTTTGAAAACCTAGTTAAAGATCCTTCAAAACATGAAATCAAATCATATATTTTTCATGAATCATACCAAATACACAAGAGTTGACACTCAAAATCGATTAAGCTCATAAAAGTGTTCATGAATCAAAGTCATGACAAAACAAATGAAGTATGAGTGTACAAGAATTATGTATATAGCATTTTCATGAAAATAGTCATTAAGGCTCAAATCAAACATGAATATTATTTTATCAAACAAAACATGAAAATTTATTTTTCATTAAAAATGATACACTTCTAGGTATATGTATGATTTATCTAAATCTAACAATATGCATACATATCCCAAACATAAAACGAGTCTATTAATAGTATTTGCATGAAGGCAAGAGACTCAAAAAGGATATACATGTATATTTATTAGATTTGAATAAAGATTACATATACATGAAGTAAAACATGAAAATTGGCAAAACAAGTATAAATGAAAGAATCATCAAAAACTAGGCTATACATGTGCATATAGAGGGTACAAATGAGCATGAAGTGCAAACATATATGAATCAATTTGTTCTCACTATTTGTACATGTATAAATACAAGTTTTGACAATTACTACATCTAAACAAGATTTTACCACATGAAGCACAAAAACATGTAAAACATGAACATGCTAAATGATATCATGAAATAGGCATATATAGTCTAGCATGTAAACAAAACTAAGAGTTTTAGAGATAGTTACCAACACATGAACTATACTCCAAAGCTCCAAACATGGTGGTTGTCCCACCAAAACTCCTTGATAGTGATGCATCCATATATGTGTCCATCAAGTCCAAGTGCATCCACCATCAAGGCACCAAATCTCTCACGTCTTGTGAGAGCCCTCACCTACATCAAATACAAAAGGTGAGGATTTTGGTACCCATTTTTTCTTGGGTCCTTGGGGGTTAGCTTTGTAAGGCACCCAAAAATTTTTATTAGCAAAATTTATATGATGCAACTTATCAAAACAAAACTTTGCTAAATGGCCTTTGCAGCCACAATGTGTACACTTGTACACCTTAGAATGCTTATGTGTGTGAGTGTGGTCATGACGTGCAAAAAGTGAATATGCATGATGAGAATAGTGTGCATGAACATGTGGAGTTTGTTTCTTAGAAAACAAAGACTCCAATCTAGTGTGGTTAAATGCACAAGAGTTCAAGGTTGAGCTCAAACTATCAATCTTATTTTTCAAAAATTCAATCTCACTATCTTCAATGGTGGCATTAGAGAAAGGTGAGATATAGAGTTATTTTTCTTTTTCTTTTGAAAAACATTTTCTTTTTCTTTTTCAACAAATTTTCTTTTTAAAGAATTATTTTCTTGCAAAATGATTTCTTTTTGTTTTTTCACCAAAATAATTTCATTTTTCAAACTAGTGTTTCCTTCACAAAGATCACTCAATTTGAAAACTAAGGAAACATTCTCATTTTTCAAAATTTCATTTTCTTTTTCAAATCATGCAATATTATTTTTAAAAGAATCATTTTCTATATGCATGCAATCAAATTTCTTTTTCAAATTTTTATTATCTTTCTTAAGCATGTCATATTTCTCAAGTAGGAGTTGACAAAAAGTGGTAAGCTCATCATATGACATGTCATCATCTTCTACCTCGGATTCGGTAGTTACCTCAAGGGGGTTATCCCCTTGGACCATATAGCACAAGTTGGAGGTGTCGCTTCCAACGTCCGAATCGCTCCCCGCATAGTATTGATCATTTTCGCCAAGGGAGGTGATGATGTTCCAAACTACAAAAGCCGAATCAATGTTAGAAACCCTAGATAAATAATCATCATTTAGGGTAGACTTAAGAGCATGAAGGGCTTTTGAGTTAGCCTCAATATACTTGCTATTATTAACATATAAATCATTAGTGGTAGCAAGATAAACATGAATGCCTAAGGCCTTGAGGTACCAAGACATCTTAACCTTCCAAATTTGAATGTTAAGAATGTCAAACAAGGGTGGTGACATGAATTCCATGGTGTGTGTACAAAGTATTGTGATTAGCCTAAAAATAAGGATCTTTAACTCTAGGTTGTAAGACCCAAATCAGAGTACCAAGCTCTGATACCAATTGTAAGTTCACCTAGAGGGGGGGTGAATAGGTGATGGCTAATCTAATGGTCACTAAATGACAAATGATGCGGAATTAAAAACTATTATGACCTAAACAAACTATTACACTAAACACCACGTATAACACAAGAGTGTAGCCGAATTCCCCGTGAAGGGCTCTGGACTAACTCCTCTAGATTCCCCTAGATAAGGGTTGAGGTGCCGCGTTGGCTCTCTTGGTTGAATACAAGTGATAGCAAACAATCCCAAGCAAGTATATCAATATGCACACAATTATATCAAGCATATAAAGATAAACACAATAATTGAATGCAAGATATAGACAAGGAGATAGAGAGAGAGAGAGTGAGCAATCGCAAACACAAGGGATTTGTTTCGAGGTTCGAGCACACTTGCTCTACATCCCCGCCTTCGACACACGAAGGATTTCCACTATGTTTGATCCCAATGGATCACTCCTCGGTGCCGCAACACCTACAATCCCTCGGACTCTCTAGTCCCATACACACCGCAAGCCCACCGGCTCGCCGAGGCCGCACCTCAAACACGGAGTTCACACACGAACTCGAAACAACTGCGAACGCACTCGTCCGCCTCCTCAAAGAACAAAGAAGTCTTTGGTGATCACACACTTTGATCACCTAAAAAATAATCTCACTACAACACTCCTATAGGATGAATAGCAATGGATAGCTCAAGTATTTGTGTGAGAAAACAAGGAAAGAGATGATGGAGGAAAACTCAAGAAAATCTCTTTTAACACTCTTGATAAAAACTCCCCTTTTGATTGGAAGTATTAGCTCTCAATTTAGTGGAGAAAACTCTTTTAAAGAAGTAGGAAAAACTGGCTCAAAATCCACTAAAAATCTTAGAGAAAAACAATGCCCAAACCCTCAAATTTATAGGCTCAGAAAAACTAGCCGTTGGGGTCTGACAGACCTGTCGGTCGACCGTCCGGTCGACCGGCCAACGGTCATATTTCAGACCGTTGTGCCATCGGTCGACCGGTCGGTCGACCGAGGCCAGATACAGAGAGCAGACTCTCTGTCCGGTCGGCCGCTCGGTCGACCGGGGCCTTTCCAGAGAGCAGAGCTCTCTGGACGGTCGACGGGGTCGGTCGACCGGCCATCTGCCAGGTCAAGGCGTGCACGTCTGTGCACGTCGGTCGACCGCGCCGGTCGACCAACTTCAGCCCCAGTCGACTTGGTCGATCGACTAGTCGACTGGCTGAAGCCTGAAACAGAAATCTGATAAGGGATTAAAACTTGGTCTTTTTGGTTGAAGTAAAATCCCATAAAATACTGAAAAATCTACAAAAATAGTTTTACCAATATACTTTGATAAACAAACATGCTTGCACAAAATCAAGGCATGTTACAAATGATTTGGACTATTTTTGTAAGTTGGAAAAATTGGCTCAAATGAAAACGGTATTTTTCAAAACTTGATTTTTCCAAAACTTTATTTTTCCAAAACTTCTCCAAATACAAAAACAAGATATTTAAACTCATTTGAAGCATAGAGTGTATGGATATGATCCACTACACAAACATGGTGAAATATCTATGTTTTTGACATTAAGCACTAATCATGATTTTGCTTAAAAACATGTAAGCATTGAATACCAAAAGCAAAACATGTATTTTCTAAAATAGAAAATCTTTTGTAAAAACAAAACTATCAAGAGTGTGTGTGTATATGATACTTGAGCAATCCACCAACTACTCTATCCTTTACATTTTAACTAAAAACAAAATCTTCTAAAAACAAACCTAGACACAAGTCTTCATCTTCTTGAAGTCTTCACTTGAAGCCTTCTCATCTTCTTTGACTTGGTCCAAACACCGTGCTAGCTCCAAAACTTGACTTTAAATCCTTTGTTGAAGCTATGCACCAACTAAGATCTTGATCATAAATCTGTCACTAATTAAACACAAGATCATTAGTAAACATAATTACATGAGTTGATCATCATCAAAACTAGAGTGATGGGCCTTTGGGCCAACAACACATATATAAACCATGAAACTTATTCTATTGGGATTAAACCAAATTGATATAATCTTGAAAGCGAAATGGTTAAACCGAAAACCAAACTACAAACTTTTGTGTGTGTGAACTTGAGCAATTCAAAACTAATATATTCTTACACAAGATCTAAACAAACATCTAAATAAACAAAGATAGACTCAAGTCTTCTTGTAGATCTTCTTTTTCAAGACGACTCGATCCAAACACTTTCCAAAGAGTGAGACTCCATCTTGAGTACTAGATGCGATCTTTAAGCATGTGGTGTTGAATCAACTCGTGATAGCTTTGATACTTGACTTCGAGTCTATTGTTAAGCTAAACACGGACTAAGATATTGATCAATATCTGAAACTTAATAAATACAAGATCATTAGTAACTTAACTTCATAAGTTAGTCATCATCAAAACTAGGGTGAAAAGTCTTCGGGCCAACACTTTTGTCTCGTTTGATCGATAAGATCTCATGAAAGGTGGGGACCAAATCACTATCTCTTCTTCTTCCAAAGCAAGATTATGAGCTTCATCAAGGGAAAACACACCGTGTAGGAGCACGCATTTTTGAATTAAGTATTTGAACCCACTAGTGTACTTTGCCGCTAGTTATTTTTTAGTCATATCTAATCCATAGCGAGAGAAAAAGCCAATAATACTCATTGGTATATGCGATATTTCCTTGGGGAAACTATTAAATTGTTGGAACAAAATTTAATGATAATCTGGAGTTAGAAATTTACCTTATAAAAGTCGTCTTATCCGCCTCCAAGTTCTTATAGATGTTTTGCCTTGTTACATACGGATGTGTTGCAATTGATTCCATTATGCAACTACTTTTTCTTTACGTTTATAAGCCACAAACTTGACATGATCCTCCATGAAAATATCTGCCATATCAAATAGCTTATCAACTTCATCAATTTCAAAGTAAGGATGATTTAATATCAAGATTCTCATCAGAAGAAGAGATTCTAAACTCATCAGGGTTTAAGTTTCCTCCTTCTTTGTCATGAATAAAATTAGGAAATTTGTCTCCCCTATTAGGGTTCAGAAATTCGCCTCTCTTATTGGAGTTATGATTAGCGAACCTCCTTACCTTTCATAGACCATCTCTTCATCTTCATAATCATCTTCAAATTCATTGTATTGATAGATAGGATTGTGTAAGTCCTCTTTATAGAAAATTTCATTACATTAAGGATGTTGTAGAAGATACCTTGGTGGTGGATGATGTTGTGGTGGATGATGTGGTGGTTTTCAGTGTGGTGGTGATTGATTCGATTGACAATCATGTCCGCTTCGGTACGTATCATCGGCAAGATTTCGATCATCAACTTTGAGAGACACCCTTTTGATAGTGTTGTTCCACCTTACAGCAGTGCATATCCTTATAGAAAGGCCTTACAGTCCATCGTCATTTCCTGTCATCGTCGGAAAGCTGCCGAAGCTCTGATACCAGTTCATACGGGAAGCAGGAAGACAAACGATGCCGGTTAGATCTCGTTCTAACACCCATGAACCCTGAAAACGTTTAGTCAGGAATTGTGCTCGAATCCACGAACACGGCACTCGAATCCTCGAATCTACGAGCAAAGATAGGTAATTCAAATTCATGAGCAATAAGAGAGATAAACTCAATTTTAGTTAAATTATTTGATGAAAAATTAATACAAAATAAAGAATACAAGGGCCTTTTTACAAGTTTACAAAAGAATATTACTCTTATTTGAAAACTATAATATATTTCTAAAAGAAAACAAAAAGAATTAAAAGAGTCTTTATCCTTTTAAGAAAACTAATTCTAATCCTAAGAAAATAAAATAAAAATAAACTTAAAGAATTCAGGTTTCCTAATTAAGGAAGCCTTCAGAAATCCTTATCCCTTCAGGGATCAAACTGGAAGTCAATCTGAAAATCTTACTGTTTGTTAGCTTGCTCTCCTACATTAGAATACCAATTGACGCGGGAGGCGGGAAAGATGAACGACGCCGATTAGATTTCGTTTTACTGACCATGAGCCCTAAAGACTTTTAGGTAGGAATTGTGCTCGAATCCAAAAACACGACACCCAAATTCACGAGCGATTTACTTAAATCCACGAGCAAAGATAGGTAAACTCGAATCCACGAGCAATAAGAGAGATAAACTCAATTTTAGCTGAATAATTGTTTGATAAAAGATTAATATAAAATAAAAAATATAAAGACTTTTTTATAGACTTAAAAAAAATACTACTCCTATACTATAATATATTTCTAAAAGAAAGCAAAAAGAATTAAAAGAGTCTTAATTTTTTTAAGAAAACTAATTCCAACTCTAAGAGAATAAAATAAAAATAAACTTAAATTTTTTTTTTAGATTTTCTAATTAAAAAAGTCTTTAAAAGTCCTCCTTTCAAGAATTCAAGGAAAGTGAATCTAAAAATCATGTTATTTGTTACGTTACTCCCCTACATTACAAAAGAAGTGCTAATGACCGGTCTCTTATCAAATAACAGAGAACAACATGAGATCACAATCTACCAACAACAACAACAACAACAATAATAATAATAATAATAAAACAACAACAACAACAATTTGACTCAAAGTTTATAGATGACTTCATAAATTCTTAGTTCAGCAATGGGGCCCACATAGAGTGGACCCGTCGTCTCGTGGTCGGGAGTGAGGAACAATGAGACATTTTGTTCGCTTGTTAGTTGTTAGTGCGTGGATCACGTTATCATCATTTAAATCAATTTAATTTAAATTTCTACGGATTTTCGTGGCGTTCGACTTTGCGCTTACAAATTGCAGCCGCCTAAAATCTTGATCCAGTCTTGGTCAAAGACGTGGTCAGATTTAACAACTCTGGTTGACTCGCCAATGCGTGCTCATTTCCTTCACCAACACGTGTTAACGTGGAAGGAAGGCAAACAGAGAAACTTCCACGTACAGAGAAGGCCAAATGAGGGAGACTGGCAACAACCCCGAGTAAACGGATCTTGAGAAACTCTTAATTCTTTTTATAATTGTACCTCTTCAAAAAAACGGCCCCTGTACATTCAGCTATTGGACAATCACACGGCGCACATGACCGTTTCTAGAATATCCAGAGAAGAGTTTTAATCTCATTCAAACTCTGAACAGTTCAAGCGGTTATGAAATAGGGATAGTCGGTTACAAGTACCCTTACTTTCAAGTCAAATTTTTGTTCGAACCCGGCGGTTATTGCTCGGGAACAAATCGATTATATTGGCAGCTGAATGTAGGCCACTGGATAAAAACAAATATGAACTCTGCCAATTCAAATCCGTATGTTTGACTCTAACCACATCCAAGATAAGCAGTTAAAATCGGATATATGTTCAGTTAGGAGATAACTCTATAATCCTATCCAAAGACACCCACTTGTATAAATATTTCAGTTAGGAGATAACTCTATAATCCTATCTAAAGAAACCCACTTGTATAAATATGAGACCCCCTCCAACGAGAGGGGCGACGATCAATCAACCCCAAAACTCTAGCATATGAGATCAAACAACCACTGTTGTCATCTTCTCTGAATTATAGTGAAACCCTCTCTCTTTCTCTGTGATTTTTTCCTTTGAGTTTTCATGTAAATCTGTGTGTTTGCTCTGATTTGATCTCTTAGATTTATTCCTCAATCTCTATAATTTGGTGCGTGGATAACTCCCCTGGAACTACCCACTGCATTTGTTGCTTTCATTGAGATCCTTTTGAGTCCATACTCTAAAATCTCTCCTACTTTTAAAGTCTAACACCCTCATCAAAATATCCTCGCACTGTGGACATGGCTTCACCAAGAAAAAACGTCTCCCAGGCTCCAGTCACTACCCCTGCCTCTTCGAAAGGAGAAGAGAAAGCTGTTGAAGTTGTCGAGCCTGCAAGTCATCATCCCAACCTATCCGATGTTAACATTACTGACGTTGAAGACTCCCAATCTTCTTCCGCCTCGCCACAGAGGGTGCTTACGGTCGTGCCCAACCCTGACACACCAGTGAGCAACTCCTCCAGATGCTTTCCAACCTGCAAAAGCAGCTGAAAGAGTAGCAAACGAAGATGAGTTGACTCCGTGAGGTGGCTGCCCTTGAAAAAGATGCAGCGACTCGTGTTCAGACAGACTCCTCAAGCAAATTGACATTCTCCGAAAATCGCACTCTCCCCGAACTGCAAAAGAAAGAGCTCGGACCCCCTCGATCGCCACAACATGACGGGGAAGATGTGTGAACCACTGGCAGCTTGAAGCGCAACATGTCAGAAACTCACAATGATGATGAGCGCTCCGAGAACTCATAGCATCCCAGCAGCTCGAAGTTCCCTCACATTGAGTATATTGCGGATCCGGTTCAAAAGCGGCTCAACCAAGTGAGTCAACAATCTCCGAAAGGAATGGAGCACAGCGGGCTGAGGCCCTCTGACTCACACTGTCAGAGAAAATCATCACGCTCTGATTCCCGAGAAAATTTATGATGCTCTCATTCGACTGCTACTCGGGAGCATCCAACTCCTTCTCCATCTCCGCCAGTTCCAAGACAAAATGGTGGTCCACGTTCATGATGACCTTCTTTCCTGTCGGGCATTCCCTTCCAGTCTAAAGGGCGCCGCCAATCATTGGTTCTACTCACTCCGAAGAGCTCGCTTCGAAGTTTCGAGGATGTAACTGATGCCTTCTACAATCAGTTCATTTTTCGAAGAGAGTTCCAGAGGAACATCAATCATCTTCTCACGGTTAGGATGAAATCAGGGGAGAGCTTGAAGAACTACGCCAATTATTTTCAAAGCCAGATGGCTCTGATATACAACTGTAATGAAGACTTAGTCGTGCTGCATTCATCAACGACTTGCAAATCTCCCACTTGTTCTACAAGCATTTGGTGAAGAACGATGTTACCAAAATGAGAGACATTCTCGCCAGGGAGCAAAAGTACATGCAGATCTAAGAGACAACTAAGAGTGTGACCAATCGCCCCTAAATAAGGATCCGAGGGTGAGAAGCTGAAGCAGCAGTTTTCCCGAGGAAGAATCTAAACCATAACTATGTCGCTGTTCATAAGCCACCCTGATACGCACACGAGGCAAACAAGGACGGCGCTGTAGCGTCCGACCTTATTCCATTCAGGATTCCCGTCGACCATATGTTTAATACCATCAAAGACCAGCCTTGAATCAGGCGCCCGTGTCAACCACTCTCGCAGAACCCGAAGGGACCCGAATCCAGGAAATACTGCGCCTCTTATAATAGGATGTGCTATCTCACTGTCGACTGTCAATCCGTCCGATGACACCTCCAGGATCTAGTTAATCAGGCTCAGAGAGTTAATCCTCAACTCTGGACAACCCTCATAGATTAAAGTGCAAGGAAACTCCCACCACAAGACGATCAGGCAAGCAATGCCCTCATCCAGTGCAAGGAGGTGAATGCCTTCTTCAGTAACTCCCCAATAGAGGGCACCACAATGAAGGAAATGACCATTTATGTCATTGAAGCCCGAAGGGACAACAACTATCCGGCAATATTGACACACCCGCTTTCACCACCGGGCAGGCCTATCTTTTTCTCAGAGGCCGACGCTTACGCAGTGCACTCCCGCACAATGACGCTTTGGTCATGACAATGCATATCAATTGTTGACAAGTGTCAAAGATTTTGGTTGAAGGGGGAGTAGTGTCAACATTCTTACGGACACGCCTTAGATCGGATGAAGGACACTCTCGAGTTGGCTCAAAAGATGATTCTCCCTTAGACCCAGTCACTTTTCTATGGATTTAACGGGAGGGAGATGCACTTACCCAAAACAGTCTCGTTCCCGGTCCGAGCAGATCTATTCAACTTTGTCACGGAGTTCTGCGTCCTTGACGTCGAATCTTTCTATAATGCTATCCTCTGGAGGCAATGGATTTACATGATGAGAGTTATCCCTTTCGTCCATCATAAACTTCAGAAGTACCCCATACTGTCAGGAATGACCGACATAAGGGGTGACCAGGAGACGGCCAGAACTATAGTTGCAGTAGGTTGGAAAAAGTCCGTCTGGATGACAAAGACCTCCCGAGAAGTCTCTAACAATGATTTCCCTATGGACAGGAAAGAGGATTATTGACCAATGACAATTACAGAATGGCGAAAGTCAAGACTCCGACTTCCATGTCGAGTCGAAGGATCTAGACCCCGACTCACCCATCGAGTCGGGAGACCCTGACAATAAGACCGAGGAGGAACCTGAGTCATTTCCTATAGATCCACATCATTCAGAGCAGGTCCTTCGAATTGGCTCAAAACTGTATCCTCACGAGAAGGCCTTGATCAAAAAATTCTTGTCAGACAATTTCGACGTATTCACGTGGACTCCCATAGATATGCCTGGAATCAACCCCAGTATTATCTGCCACAAGCTCTCCATCAAGGCAAATACCAAGTCAGTAAAGTAGAAGCCAAGGAGAATGAAAGAGGAATAGAGTCATGCCGTCAGCGATGAAGTTGATCGCTTACTACAGGTCGGCTTCATTCGAGAGATATTCCACCCCGATTGGCTCTCCAATCCCGTCCTCATAAAGAAGAAGAATGACAAATGGAGGGTCTGCATTGACTTCATTAACCTCAATGAAGCTTGCCCAAGTGATAGCTTCCCCTCCCGAGGATTGATCAGCTGGTAGAGGCAACATGGGCAATGAACTTCTCAGCTTCATGGAAGCCCACTCTGGGTATAACCAGATCAAGATGTACCAACCAGATGAAGACAAGACTGCTTTTACTACTGGTTGGGGAATTTATTGCTACAAGGTGATGTCCTTCGGGCTCAAAAATGCGGGGGCATCTTCCAGCACATGGTTGACATGGTCTTTAAGGATCTGGTTGGGAGCACAATGAAATTATACGTTATGACATGTTGGTAAAAAGTGTCCTGTGCACAGATCACCTTTAACATTTGGGCGAAGCTTTCGACCACCTGTAAAAGTACAAAGTAAAGCTTAACCTCGATAAGTGCACATTTGGGGTTGCTTTTGGGATTTTTTTTTAGGGTATCTGGTCACTCAATAGAGAGGCCGACCCCGACCAGATATCTGCCATCTTAAACATGAACTTACCCACATGTATGAAAGAGGTCCAAATTCTGAACGGACGTCTTACTGCTCTGAACCGATTCATTAGCCGATCCACGAATAAATGTAAGCCATTCTTTCAAGCCTTGAAGAAGAACGGGGCCAATTTTCACTGGAACGAAGAATGCAAGACAGATTTTCAAGGTCTGAAGAGATATCTGACTTCACCACCACTTTTCTCCAAGCCCATCTTGGGAGAAATATTGTTCCTATATCTGGCCATCTCAGAGTCAGCCGTGAGCGGAGCCCTGGTTCATGAGGACAAAGGCGTTCAGAAGCTGGTGTACTATATCGCACCACTACATGAATAGACCGCAAACTAGATACCAAAGGCTGAAAAAAATGCTCGCTCTCTTCATCATATCGAGAAAGCTCAAGCACTACGTTCAAACCTTCTCGATCACGGTCCTCACAGAGCATCTTCTAAGAAGAGTTATAAAGAATCCAAAAGCATCAGGATGGATATTTAAATGAGCATTATAGCTGAAGCCCTATGCACTCAGATACGAACCGAGAACAACAATCAAAGGGCTGGTCCTAACGGACTTTATTGATGCCTTCACCCCGAGAGCCACAGTGTAATGCGACTTACTGGAAAATGAGTTCTGAATGTGGATAAAGCTTTAAACAGTATAGGAGAAGACATTAGGATTGTCCTCACCACTCTAAAAGGATCTATTATCGAGCAGTCTTTTACCCTCGATTTTTCGGCCTTCAACAACGAAGCCGAGTATGAGGTAGTCCTAACCAGTCTCCGAATGGCTATCGCACTCGGGGTCACAGGGCTCAAAGTTCGATGCGGTTCCTTACTAGTGGTTAACCAAGTTAGCGGAGAATATGTCACAAAGGATGCTCGGATGGTGAAGTACCTATAATTGGTCCTCAGACTGAAGTCTAAAATCCCCTGATGCGACTTCAAATGGGTCTTCAGATTCAAAAATAATCATGTTGATTCACTTACCAATCTGGGGGGCAGACACAGAGTTTCAGTTTAGATGGGAGATCCTCATCGAGCATATCGCTAACCCAAGTGTCCAATGAACAATCAGAAAGGTCTTTCGCCTTAATACCTCACCGGGATGGAGGGATCCTACCATTACTTATCTGGGATAGGATGCTCCCTGAGGACATAGTGATGGCACAGAAGCTCCTACACTTAGCCACCAGATACAATCTCCTCGGAGACATCTTATACAAGAAATCTTACTCCAAGCTTCATGTCGACCCCTATCTGAGGTGTCACGGACTAGACGAAGCTTGGAGAGTGATGCAGGAAATCTATGGTGGCGACTGTGGGAATCATTAAGGAGGTCGCTCCCTCGCTAATAAGGTCTTCAATTAAGGGTATTACCAGCCCAAAATATTCAACGATGCTAAGAATTATATGAAGAAGTACTCGCAGTGTCAGAAATTCGCCCTAGTATCGAATAGATTGAGTACTGAACTTCAGAGTCCTTGGCCCTTCATGTAATGGGGGTTGAACGTAGTTGGTCCACTCCCTTGAGCACAACTTTAGTTGTGGTTCCTACTAGTCCAACCAACTATTTCATCAAATGAGTCGAGGTGGTGCCACTCTCCGAAGTCACTAGACAACAAGTTATCAAATTTCTTTGGGAAAACATCGTATGTCGCTTCGGACTCCCCAACACCATTATCTCTGACAACGGACAAACTTTGCCAGCAAGCGAGTGGCCAGCTTCTGCGCTAAGTATAAGATCGCCCACCAATTCTCCACGCCCTATTATCCTCAAGGCAATGGTCAGGTTAAGATCAACAATCGTACTATCCTCGACAACCTGTGTAAAAATCTGAATAGAGCAAAGGGCAAATGGGCCGAGAAACTCCCCGGAGTGCACTGCGCCTACATGACCACTAAGCTTGTCCCGATGGGTGAAACCCCATTCTCATCAGCATATGAAACGGATGCAATCATCCCGATCGACATCAGCATGCCGACACTCTGCTTAGAAGGGATTGATCGAGACTAAAACGATGCAGAAATTCGCCTAATTCTGGACCAGTCAGAGGAAAAACGGCAACAAGCCCAGATCTGTATCACATCATGCTAAGAGCAGATCCAGGCCGCGCAGTATAAAATGGTGAAGATTCGCAAATTTCAACTCAGAGACTTGATCATAAAGCACATAATTCAGAATACATAGTAGAAGGACCAAGGGAAGCTCGAGCCCAACTGGGAGGGTCCCCACACCATCATCGCTTGGGAAGGCAAAGGATCATACATTTTGGCTAATCAGGATGGGAAGCTCCTCAAGAGGCAATGTAACTCTTTTCAATTAAAATGATACCATGTGTAGAATCATGTAATATCTAATGAAAAGATTATTGCGCAAGTTCTCTACATTAATAATGTTTTTGTAAAATATCAATACCTTCTCCAAGTATGATAAACACTTCAACGGACTATATCGGGTCCTACCTTGACAATAACTTGGGGAACAATTTATAGCGGGTCATACCCTGACAGTTATTTATCGGAAAGTCTCCTGAAAGACAGAGGCTTGCTCACAATGACTGCTCGGAGCACAGCATATATCGAGCCTTCACCCCGATGGCTACTCGTGTGTGTCAACAGCCTATATCGGGTTGTACCCTTACGGCTACTCGAGAACAGCCTATAGCAGGTCCTATCCTAATGGCTACCCCTCGGGGAGTGTCCTAAAAGATAGAGGCTTGCCCACAATGACTACTCGAAGCTCAGCCTATATCGGGCCCTCACCCTGATGGCCACTCGAGCAAGTCATAGCTTATACCGGGTCCTATCTTGACGGCTACTTGAATAAAGCCTATAGAGGTCCTATTCTGACGGCTACCCATCAGGAAGTCTCCTGAAAGACGGAGGCTTGCCCACAATGATTGCTTAGAGCTCAGCTTTTATCAGGCCCTCGCCCTGATGGCTACTTAAATGAGTCAACAACCAATATTGGGTCATATCCTTATGGCTACTTGGGAAAAGCCTATAGCGGGTCCTACTTTGACGGCTACCCCTCGGGGAGTCTCCTGAAAGATGGAGGCTCGTCCACAATGACTGGAGATCAGCCTATATCGGGTTCTCGCCTTGATCGCTACTCAAGTAAGTCAACAGCCCATATCGGGTCCTACCCTGACAGTTAAGGCCAGCACAAAGACTCTCCTGAAAGAGAAAAGTCCTCCCGACAGCTAAAAACCCTCCGACTAACCTTGTGGCTTTCACCCTAATGGTTGCCAAAACATTTAACAAGACGGATCGTCATCGGAGCCCCGACAGCGGGCATCACACCTCTGTATGAACAACCAAACAACATACAATCGGGCCGGGCTCGCGTCTTAGCAACATTACCGCCACGTCAAAAGAACAAGAACATACCACACATAGTCAGAAATAATAACACTTTTATTCAAGATGATTATTGATAAAAGAGTAATACAACTCTTATTACATCAAAAGCAGATACAGGTGGACTTGGCTAACTCCACCTACGTCCACTAATCTAGCTCTCAGATCACCCCCCGGACCTCCATGCCAGCCACTTGTGTTCCCAGTCCGATTACTCGAGCCCTTGGGCTGACCGCTCGCACCTCCGGTCCAACTGCTCATACCCCCAACCCGACTACTCGTGCCTCTGGACCAACCGCTCGCTCCTTCTGCTCGACCGCCAGAGTTCCTAATTAGGACCTGAGAGTGCAACGTCTGCGCCTCCATGAGAAAATCATTGTGGGCTCTCCAGAGTTCATTATAGCAATCACATTGACGCTCCACATCGGCCCTCAACTCTTCAATATTGTGTTCGCGGTGCTCCAACCTTCTTTAGCCTCTTGGTGCGTTCCCGAATGATCTGGGCCCGAAGCGAAGCGATCTCCGATTGATCTGAGGTGACCCTCTCCTGTAACCTGGAGATGTCATCGAACGCTTTCTTCAGCTCCTCAAGCTGCATCAGGAGCCTCACTTCCAAGGCCGCCTTATCCTTTCTCAATTCTTCCATCGCCTCCTCCATACTTGCTGATTTCAAGAGCAGCTTGCGTACATTTTCTTCAAGTGTGCTCATTATTACATTATGAAAAATCAATTCACCATCTAGCTAAAAGGCGAGAAAGTCGAGAAACCCGAGCTCCAGGTGCAGGGAAGCCTTGGTAGCATCCGGTACAGGCTCTTCACGACTCTCCTCCGTTGGTCATTCAAGAAATTTAGCAAGGATCCTGGCTCATCATCAAGACCGCTCCAACCTCTTGCCATCATCTTCAGGGTCAGAACTGTCTGGCCTTACTGTTGGCCCAAGGTTACAATCACCCTTGTTTAGTGTATTTTGATGATTACAAAACATATTAGTTATTTGTACTAATAACAATTGTTGTTTAAGTGTGTTTCAGGTTTATTATCATACTAGAAGTACTCTCACTCAAATACAAGGTTTTTGGACTCAAGACAATTCAATTTGGGCTCAAGTTGCAATATTGAAGATCAAGTGAAGATAGCCCACCTTGAAGAATAGCCTTGAAGTCTTTTAGAAAGTTTGTAAGTTTAGAATGTTAAAGTTTGAATATAGGAAATTTGGCTCTAGGATTTGCACACACACTTGTTCAAATATTTCCTATGTTTTGAAAATGATTATTTCTAAGTTTTATGCCCTAGTTTATATATACATGTACCAAAGCTTTGTATCTTGAAAAATTTGTTTAAAACATGTGTATAAACTATTTTCTGCATAATACTTAGCTATTGGTATTATTAAAATGTTTTTACAAAAATTCCCTCTTCAAAACAGCCCAGTTTTCCAGTTTCAGGCAACATCGGTCGACCGGCCCGGTCGACCGGCGTTGTGTCTGAACATGCACTGTTTGTGCATGTCCGTCGGTCGACCGGACCGGTCGACCGACAGAGAGCATTCTGCTCTCGGGAATTTTCGGTCGACCGGACCGGTCGACCGGAAGAAGGAAACTGTGTTTCCTCCTTTTGGGTCGGTCGACCGGACCGGTCGACCGGGAGCCAACGGCTACTTCCAGCTAGGCTGGCGGTCGACCGGACCGGTCGACCGCCAAGCCTGCAACTTAGCAACGGCTCTTTCCTCTTTGGGATTTTCTGAAAATCTGTTTTCTTTTTCTGCTTTAACAGATTTTTGGAGAGTTGTTGGGGAACTTTTGCAGGTTGAATTAGGTGTAAAGAAAATGTTTTTAACTTATTTTCAACCCTATAAATAGAGGAGAAGTCTCTCCTTCATTTTTTTTAGAAAAATCCTCAAGTTTTGTTGTTTTCAAAAGAGAAAAGAAAAATTGTTTGAAGCCTTCAATTCCTACTCTTTCAAGATTATTTTTCAGTTGTGTTTGATTCTCTATATCACTCTACAACTGAAGTTTTCTCACCACACTTCATAGAGCCAAAAATTCTATACTCATTCTATAGTGAAGTTGTAATTGAAGTGAGAGTATTTGTAAAAGAGATTGAGAAAAGTGTAGTGATCAAGTTGTGATCACTTTGTTCTTGTAATTCCTTCTTGTGAAGCAACCTCTTCGGTAGAGGTCCTTTTGTACTCGGTGGAGCTCGGTGCTCGGTCTTCGGTAGACCCAATTGTAAAGGCATCCTCGGTGGATAGTGGAAACCCTTCACGGAGGTGAAGGCGGGGACTAGAGCAAGTGTGCTCGAACCTCGAAACAAATCATCTTATTTGCGATTGCCTTTGCGTTCTTCTTGCTTTTAATTTCTCTTGCTTTATATTGTCTTGAATTATTTGCTTGAGAACTAACCCTCTACTTGTGGAATCTTGTGTTGTTTATTTTACTTGCTATACTTGTTGTGTTACATTGTGAGCATTTCATCTTCATCATCATACTTGGCATTGATCGATCACACCTCAATACAACACGGTTGCATTGCGCACCTCTAACCCATTTAAGGGGAATTGGGAGGAAGGAGTTCAGAACCTCGCAAGGGGTATTCGGCTCTTAGTCGTGTTTTGAGAGATCGTTGCATCACTCATTTAATTAAAATTTAAAAAGATCATTAGATTAGCATTCACACCTATTCACCCCCCCTCTAGGTGTTTTTCAATTGGTATCAGAGCTTGGACTCTAGGATTTGGTTTAACAACCTTAGAGAAGATCCTAATTTGCTAATCATTTCATTCATATTCATATAGTAAAAAATGGCCGATGGAATTAAGACCCCTCCTAAGTTTGATGGACTTAACTTTCCCATATGGAAGGTTAAGATGACCGTGTTTTTGCAATCTCTAGGTAGCCGAGTTGCAAAGGCCGTGACTAAGTCCTTTAGTGTACCCCCCGGTGACGAATCCACTTGGTCCGAAATAGAGACTAAGGAATTCGATGCCAATGCCAAAGCTCACTATGCACTCCTACAAGCCCTTAATGATGATGACATAGCTAGGGTTATCCATTGCAAATCCGCATTTGAGATTTGGTCACACTTGATAGTCACTCATGAGGGGACCTCACAAGTAAAGAAGGCTAAGATTGACCTTCTTCGGTCTCAATATGAAACATTTAGCATGCAAGATAATGAAACCATAGATGATATGGTTACAAGGTTTACCAAGATTACTAATGGACTCTCTTCTTTAGGTGAAGATATCAACAATGATCAAAGGGTAAGGAAGATCATCCGAGCTCTTCCTCCTTCATGGGAAGTTAAAGCAACAACCTTGAAGGAACTCAACGACAATGAAGAGATGGAGCTTATAGGTCTCATTGGGAATCTCAAAACCCATGAGATGGAAAGGAAAGCAAGGGAGGATATGGCTCCTTCCAAAAAGAAGACTATCGCCTTCAAGAGTCAAGCTACACACTCCGATGAAGACGATGAGGAAGATGATGATGAGGAGCTCTCACTCCTTGTAAAGAACGTCCGGAGGATGTACAACAAGGCGAAGTACCAAGGTAGAAGAAGATGGCAAGGAGGCAAAGAAGAAAAGAAGATTGTGTGCTTCAATTGCCAAAAGCCCGGACACATTGTTGCGGAGTGTCCGGACAAAGCAAAGCCCTCCACATCAAAGAAGCCATACAAGAAGAAGGCTATGAAGGCAACTTGGGATTCGGAGACCGAATCCGAGGAAGAAATAGACACCGCCAACATGTGCTTCATGGCTAATGAAGGCACAAGCAAGGTAACCTCTTCCCCTTCTCATGATGATGAACTTTCTATGGATGAGTTAGAAGAAGCTTTTGTTGAGTTGTCACAAAACTATGATTTCTTAAAGAAAAAGTATTTAAAAATGAAAAAGGAAAATGAATCTTTAAGTCATCAAGTTTTACTCTTACAAAAGAAAAGGATAATTTGGTTTCCACCTTGACCACTACTAAAAATGATTTTGAAAAATATAAGATTTCTTGCAAAGGTAAGGCCCCACTAATTGATTCTAATGAAGTCTCCATGCTTAAGGAAAGATTAGACTCATTAAGTGTTGTTTTGAAAAATTGTGAATTTGATAAGAAAAGGATTGAGGCTATGTTTCCTAAGAAACAAGCCCCAAAGAAAAATGCTCATAATGCTCATGCTCATGTTCATGCTACACAACCTAAACAACATGGCAAACCCCAAAAGCATGCTCACACTACTACACATACACATCATGCTTTCATGTATAGAAAAGTGTACTCATGTTCACATTGTGGGCGAAAGGACACTTAGCTAATTTTTGTTATGATAGACTAAGTGCATCACATCATAATGTTTGGGTTCGTAACACTAACTTTCAAGGACCCAAGAAAGTTTGGGTACCAAAGTCAACAATTATTTTAAATGATGTAGATACTTTCCAAAGCCCAACGACGTAGAGGTTTGTGGTATCTTGATAGCGGTTGCTCAAGGCACATGACTTGGGACATCAACAACTTTGCAACACTATCAAGATATCATGAAGGTGGCACCGTCACCTTCGGAGATGACGCCAAGGGTAAAATCATCGGTATTGGTAATGTAAAACTTGGCACCTCTCCTTTAATTGAAAATGTAGTTTTAGTTGATGGCCTCAAGCATAATCTCTTGAGTGTTAGTCAACTTTGTGATAAAGGTTTTGATGTTATTTTTGACAATGTTGCTTGTAAAGTAATTGATAGAACTTCTAATGTTTGTGTATTTTCCAGTTTTCGTGAAAGCAATGTTATATGATTGATATGTTAAATATGTCATGTAATATTACTTGTTTAAAAGCCCTCGATGATGACTCTTGGTTGTGGCATAGGAGATTAGGGCATATTTCTTTTGATCATATTTCTAGATTAAATTCAAAGGAAATGGTGAAAGGTATTCCTTCATTGAATTTTGAAAAGGACCGAGTTTGTGACTCATGTCAATTTGGGAAACAAACTAAGTCTTCTTTCAAGTCAATTAAGGATATCATGACATCACGTCCTTTGGAATTAATCCATATGGATCTATTTGGCCCAACACAAACCAAAAGTCTAAGTGGGAATAGATTTGCTTATGTTTTGGTTGATGATTTTTCAAGATTTACATGGGTTTTCTTTCTTGAACACAAAAACCAAGCATTTTCGTATTTCCAAACTTTTAAGAAAAGAGTTGAAAAAGAAAAGGATTCTTTGATTTTGAGGATAAGAAGTGATAGAGGAGGTGAATTCATTAACCAACCATTTACCACTTTTTGTGATGAACATGGAATAAAGCATGAACTTTCTTGTCCTAGAACTCCACAACAAAATGGAGTAGTTGAACGGAAAAATAGAACATTACAAGAGATGGCTAGGACAATGCTAAGTGAATACGGTCTACCACATTATTTGTGGGCCGAGGCCGTTAATACATCATGCTACATATCAAATCGTGTTTTCTTATGTAAAAATACAACTAAACTTCTTTTGAAATGTATTTTTCTAGAAAACCTAATGTTTCTTATTTTAAAGTTTTTGGTTGCAAATGCTTTGTTTTAAACACAAAAGATAATTTAGGAAAGTTTGATGCTAGATCTTATGAGGCTATTTTTGTAGGTTACTCAAACACTAGTAAAGCTTATAGAGTTTTCATTAGATCATCTTTGACTATTGAAGAGTCTATTCATGTTAAGTTGAGGAATCTAACAAGTTTGTTAAGAATGTTGTAGAAATAGATGCTTTGCATGAAGGCTTGGAGAAAGTCACCTTGGAGGATGCTTCTACCATGGGAGACAAGCCAAAGGATGATGATGGAAGTGAAGCCAAAGTGGAAGAGGCCCAAGGAAATGAACATCAAACAAATGAGGTGGAGCCTACTCAACCACTACCTAAGGATTGGAGATTCAATCCTCATCATCCCAAGGACCTCGTCATAGGTGAAGTATCTAAAGGGGTAACTACTCGTTCTAAAATTCAAGATTATTGTGGCCACTTTGCATTTATTTCACACATAGAACCTAAAAATGTCCTAGAGGCCGAGGCCGATTCATATTGGTTGCTAGCCATGCAAGAGGAGCTCAATCAATTTGAGCGCAACCAAGTTTGGCACCTTGTTCCTAGGCCCCACGATAGACCAACAATTGGTACTAAGTGGATCTTTAAGAACAAGTTGGATGAATCGGGTAATGTAGTTAGAAACAAGGCTAGGTTAGTTGCCCAAGGTTACACTCAAATCGAAGGGATCGATTTTGAAGAAACCTTTGCACCCGTAGCACGGCTTGAAGCCATACGGATGACACTAGCATTTGCCTCATATAAAGATTTCAAATTATTTCAAATGGATGTTAAAAGTGCTTTTCTAAATGGTTTTATTGAAGAGGAAGTGTATGTTGAACAACCCCCCGGGTTTGTTGATCCTACACATCCGGATTTTGTTTTTAAATTAGATAAAGCTCTTTATGGTTTAAAACAAGCCCCTAGGGCTTGGTATGAAAGACTTTCTTCATTTTTGATTTCCAATGGTTTTAAGAAAGGTAAAATTGACACAACATTGTTTACAAAACATGTAGAAAAAGATATTCTTATTGTGCAAATTTATGTAGATGATATTATTTTTGGTTCTACTAATGAATCTCTTTGCAAAGCTTTTGAGTCATGCATGAAGGATGAATTTGAAATGTCTATGATGGGGGAACTCAACTATTTCCTTGGACTCCAAATCAAGCAAAGGAAGGATGGGATCTTCATCAATCAAGCCAAGTACACAAAGGAACTAATCAAGAGATTCGGGCTTGAAGGATCTAAAGTAAGCAAAACTCCCATGGCAACAATTACAAAGCTTGACAAGGATGAACAAGGTAAAAGTGTAGACATTAAACTTTATAGAAGCATGATTGGTAGTTTGCTTTATTTGACGGCTAGTAGGCCGGATATCATGTTTTCCGTTTGTCTTTGTGCACGTTTTCAATCTTGTCCTAAAGAATCTCACATAATTGCGGTTAAACGCATAATTAGATACCTTAAGGGCACTATTGAAATGGGTTTATGGTATCCTAAAACCGGATTATTTGAAATGAAGAGTTTTTCGGATGCCGACTATGCGGGTTGTAGGGTAGATAGGAAGAGCACAAGTGGAACATGTCAATTCTTAGGTAATTGTCTTGTATCTTGGTCTTCCAAAAAGCAAAATTCGGTAGCCCTATCAACCGCCGAGGCGGAGTATGTTGCGGCCGGAGCTTGTTGTGCACAAGTTCTTTGGATGAAACATACTCTCCTTGACTATGATTTACATTTTGATCATGTTAAGATTTTTTGTGATAATACTAGTACAATTCACATGACCAAAAATGCTAATCAACATAGTAAAACCAAACACATTGACATTAGGTATCATTTTCTTAGAGATCACTTTGAAAAAGGTGATATTGATATTGACTATGTTTCTACCGATTTTCAACTTGCCGATATTTTCACTAAACCTTTAGATTATGCAAGATTTTCATTTATTTGTGGTGAGTTGAATGTATGTATGATTGATTCTTAAAATATTTTTGGTTTGATATGTTTGTGTTTTGATATGTTTTAACCCTTTTTGATGTATGACAAAAAGGGGGAGAAAAATATATAAGTTTGGAGAAAAAGAATATGAGTTGATTAAAATTGTTGGGAGAAAAATTTACTAGTTTGAATACTTAGATATTTGAAAAATTGTTGGGAGAAAAATTTACTAGTTTGAATACTTAGATATTTGAAAATAATAAATTTGTTCATTATTTGAGTTTCCTTGACAAAATTTATGGTGATGACTTTTTCAAATGCTTTATGTATGATTACATAGTTTTTCATATTCATGATAGATACATAGAATTGTTTGAGGGGGAGCTTTCCAAGCTTTTTCCTCTCTTTATTTGTTTCAATAACTATATGTTTTGTCATCATCAAAAAGGGGGAGATTGTTGGCCCAAGGTTACAATCACCCTTGTTTAGTGTATTTTGATGATTACAAAACATATTAGTTATTTGTACTAATAACAATTGTTGTTTAAGTGTGTTTCAGGTTTATTATCATACTAGAAGTACTCTCACTCAAATACAAGGTTTTTGGACTCAAGACAATTCAATTTGGGCTCAAATTGCAATATTGAAGATCAAGTGAAGATAGCCCACCTTGAAGAATAGCCTTGAAGTCTTTTAGAAAGTTTGTAAGTTTAGAATGTTAAAGTTTGAATATAGGAAATTTGGCTCTAGGATTTGCACACACACTTGTTCAAATATTTCCTATGTTTTGAAAATGATTATTTCTAAGTTTTATGCCCTAGTTTATATATACATGTACCAAAGCTTTGTATCTTGAAAAATTTGTTTAAAACATGTGTATAAACTATTTTCTGCATAATACTTAGCTATTGGTATTATTAAAATGTTTTTACAAAAATTCCCTCTTCAAAACAGCCCAGTTTTCCAGTTTCAGGCAACATCGGTCGACTGGCCCGGTCGACCGGCGTTGTGTCTGAACATGCACTGTTTGTGCATGTCCGTCGGTCGACCGGACCGGTCGACCGACAGAGAGCATTCTGCTCTCGGGAATTTTCGGTCGACCGGACCGGTCGACCGGAAGAAGGAAACTGTGTTTCCTCCTTTTGGGTCGGTCGACCGGACCGGTCGACCGGGAGCCAACGGCTACTTCCAGCTAGGCTGGCGGTCGACCGGACCGGTCGACCGCCAAGCCTGCAACTTAGCAACGGCTCTTTCCTCTTTGGGATTTTCTGAAAATCTGTTTTCTTTTTCTGCTTTAACAGATTTTTGGAGAGTTGTTGGGGAACTTTTGCAGGTTGAATTAGGTGTAAAGAAAATATTTTTAACTTATTTTCAACCTATAAATAGAGGAGAAGTCTCTCCTTCATTTTTTTTAGAAAAATCCTCAAGTTTTGTTGTTTTCAAAAGAGAAAAGAAAAATTGTTTGAAGCCTTTAATTCCTACTCTTTCAAGATTGTTTTTCAGTTGTGTTTGATTCTCTATATCACTCTACAACTGAAGTTTTCTCACCACACTTCATAGAGCCAAAAATTCTATACTCATTCTATAGTGAAGTTGTAATTGAAGTGAGAGTATTTGTAAAAGAGATTGAGAAAAGTGTAGTGATCAAGTTGTGATCACTTTGTTCTTGTAATTCCTTCTTGTAAAGCAACCTCTTCGGTAGAGGTCCTTTTGTACTCGGTGGAGCTCGGTGCTCGGTCTTCTATAGACCCAATTGTAAAGGCATCCTCGGTGGATAGTGGAAACCCTTCACGGAGGTGAAGGCGGGGACTAGAGCAAGTGTGCTCGAACCTCGAAACAAATCATCTTGTTTGCGATTGCCTTTGCGTTCTTCTTGCTTTTAATTTCTCTTGCTTTATATTGTCTTGAATTATTTGCTTGAGAACTAACCCTCTACTTGTGGAATCTTGTGTTGTTTATTTTACTTGCTATACTTGTTGTGTTACATTGTGAGCATTTCATCTTCATCATCATACTTGGCATTGATCGATCACACCTCAATACAACACGGTTGCATTGCGCACCTCTAACCCATTTAAGGAGAATTGGGAGGAAGGAGTTCAGAACCTCGCAAGGGGTATTCGGCTCTTAGTCGTGTTTTGAGAGATCGTTGCATCACTCATTTAATTAAAATTTAAAAAGATCATTAGATTAGCATTCACACCTATTCACCCCCCCTCTAGGTGTTTTTCACTTACCACGGGTTCCTTGAGGAACTTCATATCGGAGGGACCAGCCCCTGTAGAGCCAGAATGTGCATGGGGCACTCTCGGTTCCCGAGAGGGTCCTCCCAGAGGTCAGACTCCCACTTCTTCCAAAGCTACCAAAGCTAAGATAGGACCCAAATGAATCACCGAGCCAGCACCCACAGCGGCCTTGAGGCATGATAAAAAGCAAGACAAGCTCAGAAAGAGAATGGAGCTAAACCTTTCATTTATTTATTCAAGAAAGAGTCTTACACCGGAGTCATATAAAAAACTCTCAAACACTTACTTTTCTCTTCAAAGATGCTTCAGAGGGTGGAGTTGGAAGATCCGTGTTTGTAGAGGTATGACGAGTCGAGGTCCTGATAGTCGGAACATCCGAGGGGAGACCCGCCGTCGGGGGAGCAGCACTGTTGGATGGAGTGCTCAAAGAGGTTCCTGCCTCCACAACGGAAGCATCGGTCTCCACATGTCTTCCTATGACTTGGCTTTCGAAGAAGGCCTCAATCTCAAGTGAATATCTCGGGGTCACGCCTCTTGTCCCGTCTTCATATCCATCTTTATACTTCTTAAACTTGAAAACCTTCATCTCCCACTAGCACTAGTCCACCACTGTATGTACATGCGCCTCCACCACATCTTTGGCTGCTAGCGCCTGATCGAGGTTGTCCTCAAGGCATTCTTTCTCTTCCTCGAAGGGAGCCCTCTCTGACTCCAGCACAGCCTCTGCCACCTCAGCACATTGACGCGCCTCCTCCAGGCCCCCCAGTCGACTACAGCTCTGACTCCTTCTTTTGCAGCTCGAAGTCCTTTCGCTGCAACTCCGAGCTCACCTCCTGTAATTCGTATCCCTCCCCTGTAACTTCGAGTTTCTCTTCTCCAACTCTCCCTAAGCCTCAGACAGTTGCTTCAGCAGAGCCTTTCTCTCCTTTGACTCTTCACAAAGTCGCTCCAGCTCCAGCTCCATCTCCCGACCTTGCTGAACCGCTACCTCATGGTCCAAGTCAGCTTGGAGCCAAGTGATCTTAGGGTTGTGTCCTTCCCTTCAGCATTGAGCTTCTCCACCTTCTGGAGCAACCCAACAGTTATGCCTTCCTCCTTTAGGACGTCTCTATGAGCATTCAACAGCTCGAAGGTGAGCACGACGTTCTGAGATTTAAACAGGGAAGAGTTAGATATCAACTGAATGATCAAGTTGAAGAATAATCACTATGAAGCTTACCTTGAATACCTCGTTCTTCAAGCGCCACCACTGGTCCTTTAAGGTTAGTGCCTTGAGCTCCTCTAGTCCCTCGAGGGAGTCTCTATACCCTAGAGTTATTTCCTCATCTCCCATTCGGAGAAATAAACTGAATAAGGAGTTCGGGGCGGGCCGCCCTGAGGTCAGTGATCAGTCACTAATATTGCATTATTTATTATCACATTTTCACATTTATTTTGTAATAAAACTCTTCTGTTTAACCTATTTTAATGTCTAATGGTGTGCATGATAATTAAAGAAGAAACATCAGAAATGGACCTATTTATCTAATTAAATCCAGAGTTTTAAAGATAGAATTTTTTAGCTCAAGCAAATCAATAAAGATCTACTCAAATTTAGAGATTTGAAGCAATTCTATATGAGAAAATGAGCATATCTAAATGAGTGAGATCCACGCACCCTGGATCTAGCCCAACGACTATATTCTGGCTGCGAAAACATGGCCAAAATCGCGTCTTTGCGGCAGGATAAGATCAGTTGGGAGAGCGTTTGCTCCCCTATCTTCAGACGCTCTCTCCCTTCCAGTTTCTCCTATAAATACTGTACATTCAGAAGGAAGATAGGCACCACTCCAGCAGAGAGTTAGAATTAGGCTTCTTCTTTAGTTTTAACTTAGACTTTTATTTTTCTTTCTTATATAATTTTCTGTTTTTATGAAAACATAGATTAGAGAAGAGATTAATGAGAGGAGAGAAAGAGTTGTATTGAGAGTGACATCGATGTAAAACTTCTTCTTTTCTTTCATAGTTTTACAATCGAATCGAAGTTTAATTTTTATTCTTCTTCTTATTTACCTTCCTTACTTCATTGTAATTCAAATGAATCTAATAGCCTCGATTATGCCTTGCCC
Organism: Agave tequilana; assembly: GCA_038442645.1. Taxonomy (NCBI): domain Eukaryota; kingdom Viridiplantae; phylum Streptophyta; class Magnoliopsida; order Asparagales; family Asparagaceae; genus Agave; species Agave tequilana. The sequence goes on from JAVJIF010032777.1 coordinate 122,038, forward strand.
TTGTAAGTACCATTGATAGCCTATAGCGATGGATATCTGTTTCTAATAGTTAATATTCTTTTCTACTTTTATTTTTTGCTTATACTTTCATTTGATAGATCGGTTAGGAATGAAAAAGATCCTATATGCCATGCTATGATCCCTTCAAGTCAAGGTAAGTCATCGATATGGATCAGAGGTAAAACAAGCTTCAAGGAGGTAAGTATTCTTTAGTTTTTACTTCTTTTCACTTCCTACTTTAGAAACACACTTTCTTTTCTCTTTTAATTTCTTTCTTTTAAATTATTTTTTTCCTTCTTTTCGAAAACACCAACACTGTCCCATATTCTTCTTCTTCTCCTTTTCTAACATTGACTTTTTTTTAAAATAAAGAAGAAACATTTTAACCGATTGAAGTAATTTAGAAAGACTTACTAAAAGCTTCTATCGCAGTCCCTCGTTGTGGATCACGACCCGCATAGTCACTTGCTATACGGTAGTATTGAGAAAATCTAACACTTTCTATCTCTCATTTCTAAACTTTTATTTTTCAATGCAGGTTCAGCCTTAATCAATCAGCACCGGAGACTGAGCGGTAGTCCCCAAAGGACCAGGGACCCTCGCATTGTCCTCTATTAGCAGAGTTTCAGTAGCTCCCGTCTTATTGAGCCTAGGTGATGGCTCAGCTCCAGAAACGACCAGGGTCGATGGAGACACCAATGTTGCAGCTTCCTCCTCGGGAAGCTCATCAGTAGTTGGGGCGTTCTTCTCTGGGATCTATGTCTCCCTGTCTACTGGCTCGAAAAGAGTTTTCATACCCTCCTCGGAAGCCTCAGCGGCCGAGGAGTCCCCTCGAGCTCCAGAGCCTATAGGGTCGGAGGGCTCGACTGACATTGCCAGCATTCGTAATGGGGCAAGCGGGCACAGTCGCCAATATGACTTGCATTTCTTCCTCGTCAGACTCATCAACACCGATTCTACTCCTCTTCTGCAAGAAACGAGCATAAAGAATTGCACATGGAGAAAGCTCCAACAGTATTCAGAACCTACCTCTTCGAGAGGCCGAGGTTGTGAGGCCCTCTTCCTTTTGACAGCTACCATGCTCCCTGGGGGCCTCGGCCTCCCAGACTCGACAGCCGACTGGTTTTTACTAAAAGCTGGTACCCTCAGGATAACTGGGGGCAATGGAGGCTTGTTTGGGTGCAGCAGTCAACTCCAATTCCGGTGGTCATAGTTTATAGATGTTAGCCTGTGCAGCTTCGCCTCAATGTCGGCGGAGAGTGTCGCTCCTCCTCGAGCAAGTGGGCCTAAGTTCTAGGTAGTGGGGATGGCTCCGCACTCCTCTTTTAGCTTAGCCTCCCTAAGGGTTGGACACCCGAACCACGGTATAGCACATGCCGTAGTCGCTGTCGACCATATTTACAATGAGCTTCTTGTTGGCCCAAAGGCCATTATCCCGGTTATTTTGATGATAGCAAAACATATTTAGTTATGTATTTAATAATCTTGATTTTAAAGTATTTCAGGTTCAAGAAACAGATTTTGACGACTCCGCTAAAAGACTCACAAATTTGGAGTTCGCCCAACATTTGCATTCCCAAGCTAAAGCACATAGGAAGCTTCGGAATTTGCGTTGAAGAAAAGTTCAAGAAGAAGATCAAGACTTGCTAAAGAATCCAAGATTTGTACTTTGTTTATTTCATTTTAGAATATTTTGTCAAAACTAAATAGTAGAAGTAGAGATATGGGATGTCACACACACACATTTACTAGAGTGGTTTATGGCTTCAAAATAATTTCTATTTCTATTTCCAAACTCAGTTTTAGATTGAACATATCTATTTTGGAAATACGATTTTTAGAGAGACTAGTTTTTGGGAAAAACATTTCATTGAAAATCAAGTTTTTATCAAAAGAATTTTTACCAAGTATTTTACCTTGATAGTAGTATGACACATGCTCATACTCTATGATTTTTCAAGACCAAAACATTTTATCCAAGACCCAAAACCAAAACCCAAATTTTCCAGGTTCTGTGAATTCTGATTTTTCAGAAATTCACAGTGCCCGGTCGACCGGCAGTCGACCGGCACTCGACCGACATGCACATTTGTGCATGTGCGTATCAGTCGACCGGAGGTCGACCGATACTCGACCGACCCCCAACCTGCTGCTCTCTGGAAATGCCAGTCGACCGACCCGGTCGACCGGTGAGCCCCAACGGTCGGATTTTTGACCGTTGGCGGTCGACCGACCCGGTCGACCGGTAGTCTGTCAAAAATTCTGACAGACCCAACAGCTATATTTTCTGACTCTTTGACTTTTGGGATTTGTCTCCAACGAATCTCTTGAGCAGTTTTTGACCCCTATAAATAGGTGGTCACTTTATATGATATGACTAACAATTTTAGAGCTATCAAGTGCATTTTTACAAGAGTTTCAAAGATTTCCAAAGTTTTCAAAAGAAAAGATTTTTCTCTCCAAAGCCTAAATTTCCATCACCTTTCTTGGAGCCTATTCCTCTACTTCCCTCTAGTTTTGCACTACACAATCCCATACTCTAAGTCTATTATTTGGTTCTAGGATTGTGCTTAGTGAGCTCTTTTGTAAAGTGATCAAGTGTGATCACTTCCATTGTAATTGAGTGAAGTTGTAGAGGCATCGGCCTCAAGGCGAGCTAGTGTGCTCAAGGTGGTGAAGTGTCATCACGGGAGACGGACAAGTGTTGTCCTTGTATTGTTGATCCGGTGGGATCCTCAATAGTGGAAATCCTTCAAGTGTGAAGGCGGGGACGTAGAGCGTGGCTCGAACCTCGGAAACATATCGGCGTGTTTGCGTTTGCTCAAATTTCTCTAACTCTATCTCTTTTATTACTTGCAATTTTACATTGTCTTTTACTTGCAAGAAATTTTGTATTGTGCTAATTGTTTAGAGTTAAATTTTTAAATTCCGCATAATTGCCATTATCATATAGCCATCACCTATTCACCCCCCCTCTAGGTGATTTCAATTGGTATCAGAGCCTAACCCTACAACTTAGGTCTAACAACCTTAGGGAGATCCATACATTTGGCTATATTCATTTGTTGTATTTTATTTTGTGCATCTTATATATTGTGCATTCATGGCATCCATGGACTTTTCTAGCATAAAATCCCCTCCCAAATTTGATGGCTTGAACTTTCCTATTTGGAAAGTCAAGATGAACTTGTTTTTGAAATCCTTAGGTGTTAGGGTAGCTAGGGCCATTACCAAAGACTTCATTGAACCAACTAGTGATGAGAGCACATGGTCCGAGGATATCACTAAAGACTATGAAGCAAATGCTAGGGCACAATATGCATTAACACAAGCACTTAATGAAGATGACCTTGCACGCATCATTAATTGTAAATCGGCATATGAAGTTTGGAACATGCTTATTGTGACTCATGAGGGAACGTCACAAGTCAAGAGAGCAAAAGTTGACTTGTTACGTTCTCAATATGAGAATTTTTACATGATTGATAATGAGAGCATTGATGACATGCTCACTCGCTTTACAAAAATAACAAATGCTCTTTCTTCCTTAGGCGACAAGATTGACAACGATCAAAAGATAAGGAAGGTGATTCGAGCTCTTCCCAAAGCTTGGGAAGTCAAGGCGACAACCCTCAAAGAGCTAAATGACAAAGAGGAGATGGACTTCTCCGGCTTCATCGGCAATCTCAAAACACATGAGATGGAGATGAAGGTACGAGAAGAAAGGGAGGCACCCAAGAAGAAATCAATAGCCTTCAAAGCCGCTCCAACAATTCAAGACGAGGATGATTCATCGGACGAGTGCGATGAAGACTTCGCCATGCTCATCCGAAAGGTGGGCAAGATGTTCTACAAGAAGGGAAGACAAAGCAATTTCCGGCGAGGGAAACCTCAAGGGAGATTTGAAAGAAAAAGAGAGGAGCCCGGTCCTTGCTTTCATTGCAAGAAGATCGGTCACCTCATTGCCGATTGCCCCGCTCTACAAGCGACCACATCCAAGAACGGGCAAAGAAAGAAGAAGGCCATGGTGGCTACTTGGGATGACACGGAGTCGGAATCCGAAGAGGAAGTCGACGCCGCGCACATGTGTTTCATGGCACATGGGGAGGATGCACCAAAGGTAACTCTAGAAAACTCTTTAGATGAGGATGAGTTAACTATGGATGAACTTGCACATTTCTTTGAAGAATTGCAAAATAGGTATGAAATTTCCCAATCTCTAAATAAGAAATTAAAAAGAGAAAATGAAGCTTTAAAACATAAAGTTGAAATAGTTGTTAAAGAAAAGGATGTTTTATCTAGCTCTTTTGAAAAATTGAAAAATGATTTTGATAAATATAAACTTGCAAATAAGGGTAAAACCACCATAGTTTCAATAGATAAAAATGATTTTGTTGAGATCCAAAAGCGTGTTGATGCTTTGGACTCCACACTTAAAAATTGTGCATTTGATTTGAAAAAGATAGCTTCTAAATTTCCTAAGGGAACACCCCAAGGGAAACATGCACAACATGCTCATACACATGCACGGAAACATGCTCACACTCACAAGCATGCATACATGTATAGTAGTGGTAGAATTTATGTTTGCACTCATTGTGGCCGCAAAGGTCATTTAGAAAAATTTTGTTATGTTAAAAATAATGTTAAGAATAAAAATGTTTGGGTTCGCCCCGGTACTAACCCTAAAGGACCCTCAAAGATTTGGGTACCAAAAGATCCTCCAAATGTAGGTGACACAGGTGGATCTACTTCCTCCAAGACTTAGGGGGAGTCGGTGCCCGGGTGGTAGATGCAACTAAGCTCAAAGTTCAAATCTAGCTTGCATCGCTATCGTGGAGGCACCTATTTTTGGAGACTACCCGTAAATTGGTAACATCTCCATTTAAGAATTTTTAATTTTGTATATACAATTGTTATAGGATTGCTAGTTTAGTTTTATGCTTCATTGATACATGATTAGTATAAACTCGCAACTCTAACATGATTGTATATGCCATGTTCAATTTTGACTTTTCTTTGTTGACATGTATACATATGTATAGAATTGTTAGGTTGTTTTTGTTCATTATTGATACATGCTTATATAGAACTACCTTTCTATCATGTTGTGTACATGCCTTGTATAAATTTACATATCTTGTATTGTTATGCCTTATGTCATACTTGTCCACATGTCCAATTTTTTTTATAGTTTAGATTTTGTGATTATATACTTGTATACATATAGACCTATTTTCATAAATAAAATAAAACTTTTTGAAAATTTTCATAGTTGAGCAAATACCTTAAAGATGGCAATTGCGCACCTCAACTCATTCAAGAGGAATCAAGAGGATGAAGTTCAGAACCCGTCACTGGGTATTCGGCTTCAACATCTTTATATCTTTGTTTAAATATGTAAAATAAAATAATTTTGTGTGAAGTTTTGTTGATATGATCACTAAATGAAGATTTAAAATAATTGTTATATCCCTGTATGTTATTATATAACATATTTTTATTTGTTATAATTTTTTTTTGGTCAGAATATGGTAGCAGATTTTTCAGACTTACCGGTCGACCGGCCCCTAACCCCAGTCGACCGGCTCTGTCTGAAGAAATTTTTTTTGATTTTTTTGTGCTACCGGTCGACTGTTGGTATAGGGCCAGTCGACCGATTTGGATGCAGGACTCTCTGTATCGTTTCGGTCGACCGGTCCCTCAATCCCAGTCGACCGATAGTCGTATTCTGGCGTATATTTGAACCTTTTCTTCACTGTTTCGGCTCTCTCTCTCATTTCCTCTCACAGCAACCGCAAGAGCACCCCCCTCTCAAAATTTCCTTCTACAAATCCGTTCACCTGATCACAAATTCCTTCAAAACCCATTTCAATCTTCTCTTTTCTAACTCGGATCTTCAATCTCAAGCCGATCCGTCCGTCCGATTCTCAGAATTTCTGGATTTTCAAGCTAGGGTTTCAGTTTTTCTCAAAGGTAAAAATTTCGAATTTTTCACTTGTTCTTTCTTTCTAGCTTAGATTTATCACTTCCTTTGTCTTCATATTAGGTTGATTGATCATCTAGATCGTGCCTTTACCTGCAAAACCCTAAAAAATTTGATTTTTGTCATGGCTCCTAAAAGACATCGTTCTGAGAAGGGAAAGGGCATTGCCCAATCCTCATCTCAAGCCCCTAGGACTGAACCTATGTTCCGTAACGATCTTGCCTCTGATCGTTACACACATTTAGCCCCTAGGAATACTATTTCGGGTAGATATGTGGCTATCCAAGACTTTGAACATTTAGATATCCCCCACATACTCCGTGCTAACAATCTTGTGGATTTTCTCTCCATCCGGGAGAAGGTTTACACCTCTTTGGTTCCCTATTTCTATGCCAATTTTGAATTTAGTGGGAACCGGATTATTTCCCGTGTGATGGGTAGGGACATAAACATTTCCCTAGGTCAATTTGCTAGAATTCTTCATCTTTCCACTGATGGAATAGATGTTTACTCTTATGACCTACATGATTTTCCTGAGTATCCGGAGGGTGAGTCTTCACTCACCGCATCCACTCTCCTTCACCAGGATGACAATCCCGATCTAGTGAGGAATGAGATTGTGAGTCAGTATACCCTCCAATCTCAGGTCCTTGCTAAGATTGTCTTTCATAATATCGTGCCAAAATCCGGTGAATTTAGCCATGCTCGAGGTCCTGTCCCCTTGATTATCTATTGCCTCCTTAAAGGCATTAAGATAAATTTCCCTCGAGTGATCGCTTCTCACATGAGTGGTGATCAGATTCGTACTGCTGGTAGGAGTCTGCCTTACGGCATGCTCATTACCCATCTGCTTAGGGCTCTAGATTTTGATTTCTCTGGTCAAGCCCCTTCAAAACCCTCTTCAGATTTCAACGCTGCTGCCTTGAAGATGATGGAAGCTCAGTTGCGTCGACACGCAGCTGTGCAACCACCACCTGTTCCTGCAGCTGATCCAGCTCCACCTCCTGTTTTTCCTGCTCCTGAGTTTCAGGGTGCTTCTGCTTCTGAGGTCCGCTCGCAGATCGAGGCACATCAGGCCTGGGTCGGTGAGCAAGTCTCTGCACTTCGTGCAGATATGGCTGCTCGTGATGCTTCTCTTCGGGCAGATATGGAGGCTCGTGCTGCTATGGATGCTGCTTTTCGGGCGGAGGTCCGAAACGACTTGTCATATATGGCTGAGTCCATGAGATTTGTGGATGTTCAGTTCCAATCTCTGTTCTCTAAATTGGACATAGTCGTTCCTGATGGGACTCCGGGTGCTCGTCGTCTCCCTGCTGCTGGTCCTCCTTTCCCTCCCAGAGCTCGCGTCTCTGTTCCACCTCCGCGCCCCAGAGTTGATGCCGTGGATACAGAGGAGGTAGTTTCCTCTTCTTCCTCAGATGATGGTGATGACCAGACGATGGCCGAGGGCTCTGATGATGACGAGGAGGAGGATGACGAGGCGACCGAGTGATGCTGCTGATGAGTGACCTCCCCTTTGTTGATGATGTCAAAAAGGGGGAGAGACATTTGTAGAGAGATATTTTGTTATGACTTTTTTTGTTATTTTGTTATGTATTTGACTTATTTTGTTGTGTTGGACACCTTTTATTTTTGTGTTGTGGACATGTCTTGTGTGGTATGTTTTTATGTCATGTTGAGACTCATTTCCTTTTATCTATGATATGACTTGTGTAGTTGAGATTTTTCTATGGGCATGGATATATGATGTTTATGATTTAGCAATTGTGATAATATGCCTGAGTATGATTTTTTATATATGCATATGTTGAGGGGGAGCTTCATTTGAAGACTCTACCCAAAATATCTTGTGATAACTACATATGTTTTGCCATCATCAAAAAGGGGGAGATTGTTGGCCCAAAGGCCATTATCCCGGTTATTTTGATGATAGCAAAACATATTTAGTTATGTATTTAATAATCTTGATTTTAAAGTATTTCAGGTTCAAGAAACAGATTTTGACGACTCCGCTAAAAGACTCACAAATTTGGAGTTCGCCCAACATTTGCATTCCCAAGCTAAAGCACATAGGAAGCTTCGGAATTTGCGTTGAAGAAAAGTTCAAGAAGAAGATCAAGACTTGCTAAAGAATCCAAGATTTGTACTTTGTTTATTTTCATTTTAGAATATTTTGTCAAAACTAAATAGTAGAAGTAGAGATATGGGATGTCACACACACACATTTACTAGAGTGGTTTATGGCTTCAAAATAATTTCTATTTCTATTTCCAAACTCAGTTTTAGATTGAACATATCTATTTTGGAAATACGATTTTTAGAGAGACTAGTTTTTGGGAAAAACATTTCATTGAAAATCAAGTTTTTATCAAAAGAATTTTTACCAAGTATTTTACCTTGATAGTAGTATGACACATGCTCATACTCTATGATTTTTCAAGACCAAAACATTTTATCCAAGACCCAAAACCAAAACCCAAATTTTCCAGGTTCTGTGAATTCTGATTTTTCAGAAATTCACAGTGCCCGGTCGACCGGCAGTCGACCGGCACTCGACCGACATGCACATTTGTGCATGTGCGTATCAGTCGACCGGAGGTCGACCGATACTCGACCGACCCCCAACCTGCTGCTCTCTGGAAATGCCAGTCGACCGACCCGGTCGACCGGTGAGCCCCAACGGTCGGATTTTTGACCGTTGGCGGTCGACCGACCCGGTCGACCGGTAGTCTGTCAAAATTCTGACAGACCCAACAGCTATATTTTCTGACTCTTTGACTTTTGGGATTTGTCTCCAACGAATCTCTTGAGCAGTTTTTGACCCCTATAAATAGGTGGTCACTTCATATGATATGACTAACAATTTTAGAGCTATCAAGTGCATTTTTACAAGAGTTTCAAAGATTTCCAAAGTTTTCAAAAGAAAAGATTTTTCTCTCCAAAGCCTAAATTTCCATCACCTTTCTTGGAGCCTATTCCTCTACTTCCCTCTAGTTTTGCACTACACAATCCCATACTCTAAGTCTATTATTTGGTTCTAGGATTGTGCTTAGTGAGCTCTTTTGTAAAGTGATCAAGTGTGATCACTTCCATTGTAATTGAGTGAAGTTGTAGAGGCATCGGCCTCAAGGCGAGCTAGTGTGCTCAAGGTGGTGAAGTGTCATCACGGGAGACGGACAAGTGTTGTCCTTGTATTGTTGATCCGGTGGGATCCTCAATAGTGGAAATCCTTCAAGTGTGAAGGCGGGGACGTAGAGCGTGGCTCGAACCTCGGAAACATATCGGCGTGTTTGCGTTTGCTCAAATTTCTCTAACTCTATCTCTTTTATTACTTGCAATTTTACATTGTCTTTTACTTGCAAGAAATTTTGTATTGTGCTAATTGTTTAGAGTTAAATTTTTAAATTCCGCATAATTGCCATTATCATATAGCCATCACCTATTCACCCCCCCTCTAGGTGATTTCACTTCTCGCACCCAATCTGGGGCATAAAGAAGCGGGCGTCCTGATTGGTCTTCCCACGCGAGATCTCACGCTGACATGCATCTGGGATGCTCATAGCACAAAGAGCCTCGAACCCCAGTACCATGTGCCATGCAACCCCTGAAAGTTGCGAGGGGCAATCCTGAAGTGACTCAGAACACTGCGGATAAACTTTGTCAGTGACAGCTTCAACCCCAACGCCAGAATTTGGGGGTGCATATAGACATCTCCATTGGGCAGAGATAAAGCGAAATCAGTGCCCTGAGGGCAAAACTTGAACCCGATCCCTGGGAGAGGTGAACACCATTTTTGGTCAGGTACTCATCTACCTCCTCCTGACTATGAAGCTTAGTGGTCTTTGATTGAGATTTTCCTGCACACAAAATAAAGTATTTTAGATTTAGAACAAAATGTGCAAGTGCTCAATTCGAATCCGTGGTAGCAGTGGCTATGCGGGTCGTGATCCTCAGGGAGGGACTAGCGATAGAAGCGTTTGTAAGTTATCTCTAAAAATTATTTTCTTTAAGTTAACAAAAAGAATAGTTAAAGTTAAGTTAGGAAGAAGGCGGTAGATTATGAAGATGGAGGATTAGAGGTGGTATTTATAATGAGATGAGAAAGAAAGAATTGGGAGATGGTGATTTAATCTACAAAAATAAAAGAAAAGAAAAGAAATAAACACTAACCTTAGTTTGGTTGAAGAAAAACGTGAAATCCTAACACTTTCTACCTTGCTTTGGAGGCGTTGAACGCATAAACCATAGGATCGATCTCAGTCCCCTGTTCGCATTATATCATCAAGCTTTGGCAAGTATGAAGTGATACGTACCTTGAGGAGGAGAACATCACCATGAAATATCGTTGGCACCCACCAAGATTCGTTATACTTGTGCTTTGAAAATCACTTGCATGCTCATCATAAACCAACAGAGATAAAAATAGAAAAAGAGAAGAAACAAAAAGGAAAATAAAGCAATGACATAAAAAGAAAAGTTACCTTTATTACTTGATACAATGGAAGAGAAGAGAAGCATACATCGGTGTCACTCTCAACATAGCCCTCTCCCTTACTTACATAAAAATTAAAAAGAAAATAACACCTAAACTACAAGAAAGAAGAAAGCCTAAAACCCTAGATTTGGCCCTCTGGCTCTGGACGCTCTTCTCGGTTGCACTGCAGGGGATATTTATAGGAGCAGAAGAAGGTAGAGTCCCAGTCGAAGTCGTCCACGAAGGCAGTTCCCTGGATATGACTGGATTGCCGCGGAAACGCGGCTTGGGCCGCGTTTCCGCGGCCTTATGGTGGCGGCTGGCCTGGCCACGCGCTTTGGCGTGTGGCTTCTCCTGGTCCGTCCATCTGGTCGTTTCCTTCTGGAAGCTGCATCCTGGCTCTTAATCTTTGGATTTGGATATAACTTGGGAATCAAGTTACCTAGATCCCAAATCTTTTATCCACGAATTTGTGATCTTAAATTCTCCTTCTTTGGCTTTTATCCTCATCTGCAAGTTTTTAGGGTTGAATAGAAGTCTATCCTTCCCTCTTCTTTAATATTTGCAATTTTGGCCCTCGTGTATTTGCAATTTTGACAATTGTTAATTGCAACTTTTACATTGGGCTTTAAACATGTGCTTTTGGGCTTCTTTTCAGGCTTTATTTCTTTATTTTAATATTTCGAGGCATGCACACAATAAATCATAAAATATTAGTAAATGTGCAGAATTACAGGAATAAATATGAAAATGTGATGGTAAATGTAATGATAAAATGCACTTTTCACTACCAATCACACCCCCACACTTATCTTTTTGCTCGTCCTCGAGTAAAAATCAAAGAAAAAGAAAAAGAAAGAAAAATTAATATAACCTAACTCACTTTCGTAGGAATCACGGTTGCACTTAGCACGTGCAACAAGCCTTAAACCCCTAGGTTACCCTAGAGGACGAGTGTTGTCTCGTGAGGGTTTTCAGCGGATTACACCCACAAAATCCATAAAAAGGAAAATATTTGAAATACTTTTGAAAAGACTAAGTAATCTATAAGTTTTTAGGATTATCATTTTTATTCATTCTTAAACTTAGTCTTTATAAAGTAAATTGTTTTCATTTTTAAGTAAGGATCAAAATTAAATTTTGTGTATAGTCTTTTTCGTTACCAAAAATCATATGCATACTTATGAATTTTTACTAGGAATTTCTTAACTTGGACTTTCATGCCTCTTTATTTGCTTAAATTTTTGTTTTTTTTTTAATATGTATAACTCATCTAATTTTCTTTCGTATAAGCATCAAGGCTTCTTGAGGCCCTCATACCTAACTAATTGACTATTAGATGTGTTAATACATATATAATATTTCTCAGTTTTCTTTGGCTTTCTAATCCACCCATGTAGCGAACTTAAAGTCGGTGGCTCCCAAACCGGTCGGCTTTAGGGCACCAGGTGAGAAAACACCCCGCGGACTCAAATTCGAGTGAACTAGGCCACAAAACTAAGGACGTTTATTTATAAACTCACCTTTAGGCGTGAATACTTATGCTTCTTGAGGCACATGTATCCAGCTTAATTGGTGAAATTTTTTTTTTTTTTATAATTTTTTTTTATGAGGCACAAGGGTCTTTGTCTTAGAATCCTAGATATGCATTAGGTATGCATATTTCATTAAGATAAAAATTAAGACTAACTACTTATTCAATTTCTCCTCCTATACCTAAAAATTCAACAATTTATTTATTTTGACCAAGTTTTTAGAAATCCTAATCATGATTTTCCTAATTCTTAAGACTAACTTAGATTTCTTTCAAAAGATAAGTCAAAATATTGTCCTTTTTATAATTTTTTTTTATTAGCAAATTTTTGTTAGTTTCTAACTATGTTAGTATGTTAGTAAAGCCCACCCCCACACTTATCTCATGCATTGTCCTCAATGTATGAATGTATGCATGTATGCATGAAAAAGAATAAGGGAAGGCAGAATTTACCTCAAGGTGGTGGTTCCGGTGGTGGTCTAATTGGTCCACGAAATGCGGCCCAATCTACTTTTTGTGAATTCGGGGGAACCCACCAGAAATTTTTCTTATATAACCCACTAAAATGTATGTATTATTATCTTTTAATAATGCCACCCCATCAAATTTCCAAATTTCATAATTAATTTCAGAGTCAATTGTATCAACCGTCTTGTCCCAAAATGGAGTGTGAAAAGATGGAATGATTGACTTGGACGTGGGAAGTACGGGAACGAATACCGACTCAGGAAAGAAACTTAAATCAAGTAAGGGTTCAGGAGTCGGGCTAGGTTCAGGAAGTGGGTCCAATCAATAAGCTGAAACTCAAGTCCACAATCAGTTTCCCACAATGGAATGTGACTCAATATTGGTGATTCAAGTTCAGGAATGATAGGTGTGGGAATCAAAACTGACTCTAAAATATTACCTAAGTTGGGTAACAAAACAGGAGTCAACAATGATTTGGGAATTTGAACTTGATCACAGATTTGAGAATCTAGGTCACATATCTCATTCAGCTCAATATTATAAAAATGAGAACTTGCCAATTTATCCATGGGACTTTCAAAATTGCACAATTGGTCAAGTTCAATATGATCATCAAAAATGGGTGATTCAAATTCATGATGAATTGGCACAGGATCCAATGTTGACTCGGGAAAAGTAAAATCAGGTGGAGACACCGGAGTCATTATTGAGTCAGTAAATAAAATTGAATCACCGGGTGGAAGATCATGATCATATTCATGCTCAAGTTCTATTTCAGGAAAGGAAAAACTTGCCAAGTTATCAAAATTTGAAGTTTCGGCAAGTTCACATGATGGCACTGAATTAGAATCTTGTTGTCCAAAGCAACTTGACTCGTCGGCTCTAAGAGAGTGGTTAGCGAAAGCAGAATTGGCCGGACAGTGAGAACGTAAAGATTGAACCATCAGATCTATTTCATGATCACGGGCTAATCTAACCTGAGTCATGGCTGCAAGCATCCTTTCATAGTTGATAGGTGCATCATGTTGTGATTGGATTTGAAAGGATGAAGTGTAATCGTGATGAAGTTGTGAGTCGGTGGACTCACGCATAATCATGTCTGCGATTGATGATAATTGTTGCTTGGACTCATGCATACTCATCATTTCCTGGATAGATGGTAGTCTATTCTGACTGGGTGGATCTGAGTATGAATCTTGGGAATATTGTGGACAAGGTGGAGACGGAGGACAAGTCGGTTGAAAATTGGACTCGGGGGAATCGAAACCCCATGAACTCTGTGAAGAGTTGAAAGTATGAAAATTATGGTCATAAGATGGGGGGTATGGGTTATATTCATTCGGATAAGACCATTCCGGCACACTAGGTTGGTCAAAGTTATGATATGCCGGGTTGGTAATATCCGAAAAATAGTTAGGTGTGTAATATGGATTAAAATTGGAAAAATTATTATTATACGCCATATCACACCAACACAACAAAGAAAAAGAAAAACAAACAATAAACAAACAAAAAAGAAAAAAATTCTAACCTAAGTTAGGGTAGACCTATGACCTAGACGACTCCTAACTGGTTAGACTGTCCACGGGAGGTAGGGTGCAGACTTTGACCACAAGTTAATCAGCCAGGTCAGGGCAAGATTGGTGGGAGGTTTTCCGTCAAAGACGTTCCTTAATTAAATAACCACCAATCTTCGGCTTTCGGCCCTCAATCCCCTTCCTAGACACTGATTTAGCAGGAGTCAAATTCCAACACCGTTCCCCCTTAGGATAATCTCCTAATTGAGTCCGAGATGTCCCTAGGGCCAACGTCTGCTAATTTTTATTTAGGGTTAGGGTTGTGAGTGCTTGGGATATGATTTTTGGGCTAAGGAAGGGTGATGAAATCCCCACCTTATATTGTTAATGGGTTATGCCCTTAAAATAAATTTGTGCAAGTGTACAAAATATGTAAATAAGATTCACTCAAAGCATCAACCAAGAGATGAGTCTTATTCTACATGCAATGCGAACGTACCTTGCTCCCGCACTCTTCAACAGTAAAATAAAGGAATTGAAAAGACACGTGCCTAATATGCAAACGTCTAATCAATTTTTTATCTTTATCAACAAATATTTTACTGTTGGTTAATTAGCAGTGTACAGGTTTATCACAGAACAAATTGGAACAGAGCAGAAAACAAATCTTGCAATTTTTAGCAACCTGCAGAAATTGCAGTTAGTAGTTCACTACTAAGGTCGCGTTTCCGCGGCTATTGCCGCGGATCCGCGGCACTATAGTAGGCTCTGATGCTCTGCCTTCGAGGGCAGAGGCACAGAGTTGCTATATGTCCACTTCTGTTGTTGTTTTTCTGTTCTCCAAACCTGCAAACAGAAAAGAATAAACGAATTAGTTAATAATTTTTTTTATTATTAGAGAATAACTTACCGTCCCTCCCCGGCAACGGCGCCAAAATTTTGATTGAGATTTTCCTGCACACAAAATAAAGTATTTTAGATTTAGAACAAAATGTGCAAGTGCTCAATTCGAATCCGCGGTAGCAGTGGCTATGCGGGTCGTGATCCTCAGGGAGAGACTAGCGATAGAAGCATTTGTAAGTTATCTCTAAAATTATTTTCTTTAAGTTAACAAAAGAATAGTTAAAGTTAAGTTAGGAAGAAGGCGGTAGATTATGAAGATGGAGGATTAGAGGTGGTATTTATAATGAGATGAGAAAGAAAGAATTGGGAGATGGTGATTTAATCTACAAAAATAAAAGAAAAGAAAAGAAAAGAAATAAACACTAACCTTAGTTTGGTTAAAGAAAAACGTGAAATCCTAACACTTTCTACCTTGCTTTGGAGACGTTGAACGCATAAACCATAGGATCGATCTCAGTCCCCTGTTCGCATTATATCATCAAGCTTGGGCAAGTATGAAGTGATACGTACCTTGAGGAGGAGAACATCACCATGAAATATCGTTGGCACCCACTAAGATTCGTTATACTTGTGCTTTGGAAATCACTTGCATGCTCATCATAAACCAACAGAGATAAAAATAGAAAAAAGAAGAAAACAAAAAGGAAAATAAAGCAATGACATAAAAAGAAAAGTTACCTTTATTACTTGATACAATGGAAGAGAAGAGAAGCATACATCGGTGTCACTCTCAACATAGCCCTCTCCCTTACTTACATAAAAATTAAAAAAGAAAAGAACACCTAAACTACAAGAAAGAAGAAAGCCTAAAACCCTAGATTTGGCCCTCTGACTCTGGACGCTCTTCTCGGTTGCACTGCAGGGGGTATTTATAGGAGCAGAAGGAGGTAGAGTCCCAGTCGAAGTCGTCCACGAAGGCGGTTCCCTGGATATGACTGGATTGCTGCGGAAACGCGGCTTGGGCCGCGTTTCCGCGGCCTTATGGTGGCGGCTGGTCACGCGCTTTGGCGCGTGGCTTCTCCTGGTCCGTCCATCTGGTCGTTTCTTTCTGGAAGCTGCATCCTGGCTCTTAATCTTTGGATTTGGATATAACTTGGGAATCAAGTTACCTAGATCCTAAATCTTTTATCCACGAATTTGTGATCTTAAATTCTCCTTCTTTGGCTTTTATCCTCATCTGCAAGTTTTTAGGGTTGAATAGAAGTCTATCCTTCCCTCTTCTTTAATATTTGCAACTTTGGCCCTTGTGTATTTGCAAATTTGACTATTGTTAATTGCAACTTTTACATTGGGCTTTAAACATGGGCCTTTGGGCTTCTTTTGAGGCTTTATTTCTTTATTTTAATATTTCGAGACCTGCACACAATAAATCATAAAATATTAGTAAATGTGCAGAATTACAGGAATAAATATGAAAATGTGATGGTAAATGTAATGATAAAAATGCACTTTTCACTACCAATCAGTCTTCGGTCGAAATTCATGTCGACTCTAGTTCGAAACTAGGATTCTTCCTTTTCTCCTTTATAGTTTTGCCCTCGCTTGCATCGCCAACTATGCCAGATTTGCCTCACTTTGTCATCTCTGAAGAAGATCGAGCGATGAAGATTTGGGGACAGAAAGATCGCAACGACGAAGATGACGAAAGGCTGAAGATTCAGAAGTTTGGGTATAATCTCCAGGGTTTGAGAGAGATGCATTTAAACCCTCAAATCTCTTGCATACACCCCCTTCCGTTTGATCAGAAACCTACATGTATCATCATGGATCAGATCCGTGCTTGATTTGCTACACAAACCTCGAGCGTCACACCCCTTTCAAAAAGCGACTGTCACCTGACAGACACAGCAGCAGATGGAACTCGCATTTAAGACTCTGACAGCCTGTAGAGACACACTACAAACGGCCAAAGCTGAAGCGACACCAGCAACCCGAGTTTAGGCTCAAGGGATCCGCTCCCCTCCTTTTCTCTCGGAGTCTCTGGGAGCACAATAACTCCTGGGAGCGTGTTCTCGAACACCTATCAAAGAGGGGAAGCAGAATGGACATCTGTAGTGGTCGATTTCTGACCTCCTCGAGATCACGACATGCATCCATCTAGCCTTAGGGCAATCACGCGACACATGTCTGTCTCCAGAATCTCCAGAGAAGAGTTCTAATCTCATCCATGCTACGAGCAGTTCAAGTGGTTATGGTATAGGAATAGAGTCGGTTACAAGTACCCCTATCTCCAGGTCTAATCTTCATTCGAACCCGGCAGTTATTGCTCAGGAACGGATCGATCACATTGGCAGCTGGATGAAGGCCATTGGATAAAGACAAATATGAGCTCTACCAATTCAAATTAAGATGTTTGGCTCCAACCACCTCCAAGATAAGCAGTTAAGATTGGATAGATGTTCAGTTAGGAAAGAACTCTGTAATCCTATCCAAAGACATCCACTTGTATAAATATGAGATCCTCTCCATTGAGAGGAGGGACAATCAATCACTTCAGAAACTGTAGCACATAAGATCAAGCAATCACCATTGTAATCTTCTCTGAATTAATGTGAAACTCTCTATTTCGATGTGATTTTTCCCTTTCGATTTTTCATGTAAATTTATGCGTTTTCTCTGGGTTGATCTCTTAGATTCATTCCTCAATTTATACAATTTGGTGCGTGGATAAGTCTTCCGGTAATTACCCACTATAATAATACTTTTGGACTCATCTTAGAATTCAAATTTGGCTGTTTTTTTTGTACTAAAAAATATTATTATTTTGCGTGAAAAATGTGTTTATCCTGTTTCTTGCTTTCCCGCAGTCTAAAATCCATTTACCCTTTCATTTTGCCGTTTTTAAAACTTAAAATAATATATATTTCAGTTAATTTAATTTGTATCGCCGCCATGTAGGGTATAAAATAAATGGAATAAATGACCGATGCAACTTAATCATTGATTAAGTCATGCATCCAGACATAAAATGAAAATAAAGAATTATTTTACTTTTTTTCCTGAGGAAATAAGAATTATTGTACACAAGTTAGTTAGATAACCAACAGAAAACTTGACCAATCATTTCCTTATTCTACTTGCCACGTAATGAGATATAAAATAAATGGAATAAATAGCACCGCTACGCTCAGTCTATATCAATCTCGCATCCAACATAAAATGGGAAAAAAGAATTAATTTATATAATAAAATCAATTTGAAATAAATCACAATTTCTGTCTTGCTAATGCAAAATGCTACATGTAGCAAATGGTGGAGGTCCGGGTTGTAATCCTTCGTATCACAAAATATTTTCCAGAGAGGTGCAAAAGAGACGAGAAAAAAAGAAGGAGAGAAACTGAAATATATCAAGAAGTATGTGCTACTTTGGGTACAGAAAAATAGAAAACAGAAAATAAAGGAAAGGAAAAGAATCAGGCTTTCTGCGGGCATCCTCGGTACTTGTTTCAACCAGTTGGCCTAGGTCGGTCAGAACACAAGCTCCCAATGAGTCACCGTTCAACCACGCAGTACGGACATTTATTCTCCCCACGATGTGACCCCGGCCAGGCCTCGGGTTTTCTCCGCGGAGGTCGCTGGTGAATCCGTCGATGGTTGAGGTAATTAGCCAAAAAAAAAAAATGTAGATATGAAAATGCAATGCATAATACATGAAAGTTTACCAAACATTCCCATCTCGACAGAGCAGAGCCATTGAGAATGACATAACATTATGACACACAAAGTGCTTTAGCCAAGAACATCGCAAAATTCTCACTTTTCTCATTGCATCTACTGATATAATTCGAGCATAACTGTAATCAGCACAGCATAAAGGAAAGAAGGCCTTTTCTCTTCCCTTTTCATCTTTTCGGCCAACACCTTCTCCTTGAGTCACTCTCTTCACACCTGTAATGAGCATTTGTGGGAAGAAAAATTCGTACCTAAAAGTGAAAGGCATCATCCTGTCTCCACAGAGCCATGACTTGTCGAAATCCTGGCAAAAAGATAGATTCTTCGTGTTTCCACTGTGCAACCGGAAAGAATCCTTCAAGCTTCTGCAGACAACAAAATCTCTTGCGAGACAAAGGAGGCAAAGTCTAAAACAACAGCTATTCATCTTCTCCACTCCAATCATTTGGACCTTTTGTGGGAGCATCCTTCAAGTAACTTTTGGCGGAGCACGGTCACTGGCCTGTCATCACATCATTTCCTCCAAGTTTCCTGGTAACGTTGCAGCAGACTCTGCTCTGATGCAGCCGGCTGGATGAGAAAATTGGAAGACCCCAAGCTTGGCTTCACTAACTTATCAAGGTAATGGCATTCCTCATCATGTCTCATTGAAGTTCATCAGAACCTTCGCTTGTTTGCTCCTTACTCGCATGATCACAGAACAATCTCCCTTGTTCCAACTACATGAGGGCAATCTGATGAATACACCATTCTAATGTGCAGCCATCTACATTCTGAGAAAACGCTTTTTAATCGTCAAATCAACATCTGAGTTAACTTAAATTTTCCCCCGCTTATGTTTATCAACCGTATCACACAAGTCCGGACCCCTCTAAAAAGTCCAATAGATTCAGTGCTCTCTTCTGCATCAAAAGTAGTGGATGTCCCAATACAAGTATATTAGCCATTTGATTTAACTCCATAGCTGGGATAGAAATCAGATTTAGGGGCAACTTAACTCTTCAAAACCACCAGAGTCTCTATCCTAAACCTCTCCATTAGTTCGAATCCCAAACTCTTGCACTGATCCTCATCTGCTGCGCTTTCTTTGTTCCAATCATGTCTTCTCCCTTCTGAAGCTTTGTTGTGAAGCATTGTTGACAAGAGCTCTTCTAGCGGCTGTGAACAAGGCCTCCCTCTCTTCTCCTTCTGCCTCCTTTAACCCATTCAGAAATATTATTCAAGCCATCAACACGTTAATCTCCTTCTTTTAACCTCTAATCAATATAAATCTTACTATATTCTCTAAGTGTAAGTTTAAAGTCTCGTTACAGTGTGTCGAAGAAAAAAAATTTCAATAGTCTTTTATTGGTATAACTTTAAGAACTTGCATGCAAGTTCTTACCTACATTTTCTCTAATCCTAAATCAACATATTACTAATTACAAGAATTTACATGCTGACTTTAATTATTATATTAATAATCATGTTAGTCTTCATTTGTACCTCATTAAGAAATTGTATGTGAATCTTCAAATGACTTCATTCATCATTACTTGCAAGAACTTGAATGGTAGTTTTGGATTATTAATCATTGCAACTTTTTAATTATCTCAATGGGCCGATTCTTATACAAAATTTTCCTCCAATATCTTTTAAATTATTAATTATTTTGATTTTAAATTAACCGTGGAACGCTATAAATACAAAGTATAATGTGAATTGATTTCTATCACTGATGCTTGAATTCATTGAATTTGATTTAGCTTTTTCTTATATGGTTGAAAATGTTGAATTTGATACCATGTGCGAAGGCCTTCTTATGTATTTAAATTCTAAACTCACTATAGCGTTAGCAACATCTAACAACAAAATGTATATTAATTTTGGTTATTGTGTTTGCAAACATTGAAGTTTAGTTTAGTCTCATTTTGTTTTCATATATTGGGTAAACTCATATATCCCTATCACATTTTAGTGGTTTAAAATAACCAAGATATGTCCTACATGTAAAATTATAATGTCCATTAATTTTAAATTTTGACTTTTTAAATTTATTAAATTTTAGGTCTAGTAAAATTTAACTTCATTTTTTTCTTACATAGAACAGGCGAGCCTGCCAGCGAGCGCCCTCTTGTCAAGATGTTAATCCAATGGATAATCAAACTCTTCCAAGAAATAAACTGTGTGAATATTATAAACTAGAAGAGGATGCATATTCATTCTATAACAATTATGCTGGAAGAATGGGATTTGGTACTTGAAAAGAGAGTATAATAAAATTGGAACAAGAGAAATTACTTGAAGTAAATTTATTTGTTCAAAAGAAAGGTTCAGCTTCCAAATAAATAAGATCACTTGACAAAGTTTGGTAACAGAAATAAGATGCAGGGGTTTTCCAAAGATGTATATCAAGTGTACCAAATAACTTTGGTGCGGAAACCCTAACTACTTGCCCTCACTTGCGTCTAATGTTGTGAACTCCATGGTGAGTTCTCCAAACCCACACGCCCATTCAACACCTGCCCTAAATTTGCCCTCTTGATGACGACACCGGCCCTCTTTGCCGAAGTGGAGAAAATGAGTTCCATATGTAACCAAAAGTAGGTAAGAGTCGGCAAGAACTTATCATCTCCCTCTGAACCAATCTTTTTCAATCGATTTTTTCAGATCACCATGCTGAAATCCAAACTCTTACCTTGTACCCCCTTCCATTATGAATCTGCCTCTCTATCACTTGGCTTGAACACTTTTACTGTGCAATGTTGGTCTTTAACAGTTCACATGAGCCCCCCAACAATGACAACTGTAAACAAAATGATGAGGTATTTTTCATCTCTCTCAGAAAATTGTAGAACATGGACTACCAAATAAGCAACAAGGAAGCAGTTAACTAGAAGTCTAGGGGGCTGTATATCATTACTTATCACAATCAAACACAATGTAAAATCAAGTATCACGTCTCATGTCTGCAACCCAACTTTTGTAGGCAGCACAGAAATTCACATACATCAGACCTTGCAGACTGTCTTAGGTCCCATACAATTCTTGTTGCAGGACAAAACTAAGACTATATATAAATATATATTTATATATGAGGATTTTCTTAAATCCTTCAACTAGAAGAAGGTACCTTCAGGAGGCTGAACAAGTTTACGGTTGTGGGGTGCTGCCATCTCCTTCTTCAGCTGGACCAGTATGTCTTCCATGGTGTACTCCCGCTGCCAATTTGCCAGTAGACCAAACTTTTTTGTTCAACCTGGGTAAAAAAGACATCACTTCACAACATCCTAAACCAAAACCACACTGAAGATGATACAGATTTCTTCATCTAATATGCTAAGTAGTAAAATGATCTCTCAAAACAAAAAAAATCCCATCGTAGCACTCCAATTTTAACTTCATAATGCATGGTTCAAAACCCAGCATGCACATATAACCCCATTCATTTGAAAACACTATATGTCTAAAAAATCTTTCATGAATTCTGCGTAATGCAACAATACAGGCCACGTTTCTATATTTTATTTCTAAATTTCTAAATGCTTAATGTTTGTGCTAAAAGAATCAGACACAAACATGACAGTCAACAATTTCTGCATTGACAGCCTTCAAGAGAAAAAATATCATCATGCTCTCTACTAGAAGAGAGCCCTGCCACTAAGCTGCTGATTGTACTAAAATGTTTTTGACTGACATAGAATACCCTTTTGGGACAAATAAATAAATAAATAAAATAAGGCTTTTCCTGTGTTATGAAGCAGATAGTCATTTTCTAAAAATATTTAAGGATTTAAAAGATTATCCAATAAAATCGTACGGTTTATTCTTCAACCTATAACCATTCATCTTCAGCTCGGTCATTTGAAGAGATTATCCATAATTAATTTTGCTTTATAAAAAACTTTCTTATCAACATTAAGTGTGAGACACCAATTATCCTATGTCCTGAAGCAAGATCACTGCAAAAATCACATAACACTGTTCAATCAAAGAGGCTACATTTAATAAATACTGCTAAATAAACAACAAATGCACAATCTGTTTTTCAACAATAAGTAGTTACCAACTAAACTGACAACAAGAAAAAGCAAAGAAAGGGGTTTGGTCTTACCACTCCAGTGTCATGGTTCACACATGTCATGTTGATTCTGGAGTGGAAGCGAACACTTGGAGGCTTCTCAGGATAATCCTTATCACAGAAGAGCTTCAATTGATATATACGACCTTCATGCACAGACTGCAAAGTAATAATAGAAAGAACACAAAGATAAAGATAACAGGCAAGAGCTCACAAAAAAAACATGCAACAGGTATTATCTACTCCAGTGATAACAAATTGAAGTCAACCGGGCTCAATATCAACCTTACCCATCAACTACTGACCCAGTTCATTTTGAAGGGAAGTCACAAACTAAGTACACAGGTGTGCATGTGGAACAAGTAAATTTATCATCTGACTGACTGTTCAAAAGAATAGTAAGGCTACTTATTAAAACAAAATTCTTTGATAAAATAAAGAATACATACTGAAAAATACAAAAGACGGTACAAGGACATTCTCCAAAAAGAACTAAACTGAGAAGCAAACAAATATTTGAACATTTTCAGAATCTCTCTACATGCAACTACTTATCTTCTTTTATATATGTGTGTTTGTAGACTTGTGTCCTTCCAAAAGGATTTGAGCCCGAATCCTTTCAACTCAAATACAACCCTCCGACATTCGAATACAAAATTCACTCTGCTGAAATTGATTAATATTATTTCAATTATTTATAAACCAAAAATCAAGTGTTTGAATACTTTTTACCTATCCATCAAGCGGTGCAAAATGGACGACCGAAAGTAGTAAGATGGTTCTATGTCTTTAGACATACAAATTCTTGATCCGGCCATTTGATTATAATTTAAATATTTAAAAATCCCTACAAATCAATTTTTGTTAGGTTTTAAATGTTCTATACCGTTAAACTAACCAACTCACTATTTAGACCGTCCGGTTTTCCCTTACCTGATGCATGCGCAAAAAGTATTTAAAACACTTGATTTTTTATTTATAGATACTTGAAATAATATAGATCAACTTTAACGGAGTGGATCTTATATTCGAATGTCGGATGTTCGAATCCTTTTGGAAGGATTCGGCCTCGAATCCTTTTGGAAGGACACGAGTCTATCTCTCTCTCTCTCTCTTTATATATATATATATATATATATATATATATATATATATATATATATATTATATATATATATATATATATCACCTAGAGGGGGGGGGATGAATAGGTGATAAGGCTAATCTAAGAACTAAATGCGGAATTACAAAACTAATTTGCAACAACACTTAGTGCAACGTACGAGTGTAGCCAAATTCCCCGTGAAGGGCTCTGGACTAACTCCTCTTGATTCCTCTGAATAAGAGTTGAGGCGCTATATGAACCTCTCGTGGTTAGGCACAAGTGAGGCACACACAAACAATCCAAGCATATAGGGATAGGCAATAATGAATCAATGCAAGGCATAACACAAGCATATAAGATATAACAATATGAATAATGCACTACACAAATAAAGAGAGAGAGTTAAGAGTCAATTGATCAAACGCAAATAAGAAGATGTGTTTCGAGGTTCGAGCACCGAGCTCTACGTCCCCGCCTTCACCGAGAAGGATTTCCAATCCACTAGGAGTACCGAACTCCTCTCTCAACCAATACAACCTCCACCGAGGCAATACAAATGGTCTACCGAAGACCGGAGTACCGAACTCCACCAAATCCACCTCTACCGAAGAGGGATACAAGCACAATCCACCTCTACCGAAGAGGGATACAAACACCAATCCAACTCCACCTCACCAAGAGGGAGTAAACCACAACCTCAACCTCTACCAAAGAGGGAGCAACCGCAAAAGAAAGGTTTACAACAAGGTGGTATATCTCAGCCACAAACCAATTTCTTTTCCCACAAACAAATGATCCTAAATAGATAGGATAGGAGATATAGCTCAAGTGTGAAAAAAACCAAGAGTTTGGAAAATAAAAACTCAAAGAAAAACACTTGGGAAAACACTTTGAAGATGATAGAATTGAAGAACAATACAAATCTCCCAAATTTCTATTTTCTTTGATTTTTTCAGACCCTAAAACACAAAACCAAATTTGAAGTTTAAAGCCCAAAAATACTTTTGAAAACTTGAAAATAAACTCTGGAGAAGCTCTAATTTTTCTTGCTTGAAAACCTTAACAAAAATCCCAAAGGAATGGGGTATTTATAGCCCCAAAACAAAACTAGCCGTTAGGCTGATTTTTCAGCCTGTGACGGCTGGCGGTCGACCGGGCGGTCGACCGCCAACGGTCATATTTATGACCGTGGAAGCCCGCGGTCGACTAGCCGGTCGACCGTCAAAAAACAGAGAGCAAAGCTCTCTGGCCGGTCGACCGGCCCAGGAACCTGGCCAGCGTGCACAGGTCTGTGCACGTCGGTCAACCGACCCGATCGACCGACTCTAGGTCCGGTCAACCGGCCGGTCGACCGCCAGAGCCTGGCAGCAGGATTCTGGAACAGAAAAACTGGTTAAAAAAATATTCTAATAAATCCCATAATTCTTCTAAAAATTTAAAAAATAGTTTTATCATTCTATATTGAAATATAAACTTGTGTGAAATTTTCTGAAAAACACCTAGAGGGGGGTGAATAGGTGTAAATGCTAATCTAACAACTTTTTAAACAAGTTATGAATATATGATGCAACGATTGCCCAAAACAAGACTAGAAGCCGGATACCCGGTGAAGGGCTCTGAACTCTTTCCTCGTGATTCCTCTAGATAAGAGTTTGAGGTGCGTATTGCAATCTTGTTGTATGAGTGTAGATCGACAATATAGCAAGAATTGAAATGAATGCAATGATGAAATGCACACAAAATATATCACAATGAATAAAGACAATATCACAAGCAATAGAAGAAGAGCAATAGAGAGCAATAAGGAAAACAATCGCAAACACAAAGTATTTGTTTCGAGGTTCGAGCCACCGCTCTACTCCCCCCCTTCACCGCCGTGAAGGGTTTCCACTATCCACCGAGGAACTTTACAAGGTCTACCGAAGACCGGAGTACTGAACTCCACCAATACAATCCTCTACCGAAGAGGTATCTCAACAAGAAAGAATAAGTAGCCAAGTGATCACCAAAAGGATCACAAACTTCTTACAAACTTCTCTTTACAACTTCCTTATAGAATGAGGAGGGAATTTTGGCTCTAGAAGTATAGTGAGAAAAACAAACTCAGTTGTAAATGAAAATTGCTTGCAAACACAACCGAAAAATAAAAGCCAAGAAAGCACTAGAGAATTGAGAGCTTTTGAAACTTTTTCTTTCTTTTGAAAACTTGAAAACTAGGTATGTTTCTTGTATTTTGCAAGAGACCAATCATCACTATTTATAGGGAAAGAAGGGGATTAAAACATGATTTAATTAAGTTTATTTGGTCTAAAAATAGTCCCCAATTTTTTAGAATTATCTGCCAACAAAAAAGCTACCAAACTAGAAAATCACCAAAGGGAAAAGAGCCGTTGGTCGCTGCAGACGGCTGTCGGTCGACCGGCACGGTCGACCGTCAGTCCGATTGGCTACTAGCCGTTGGACTCGGTCGACCGGTCGGTCGACCGGACGCCAAAGGGGAAAAACAATTTGAGCTATCGGTTGACCGACTCGGTCGATCGGCCAAAAACAGAAAGCAAGCTGCTTTCAGTCGGTTGACCGTCGGTCGACCGACAGACGTGCACAAAACGTGCACGCCCTGGACACAAGACACGGTCGACCGGTCGGTCGACCGGCCTAGCCTGGAAAGGATCCAGTCGACCGGCCCGGTCGACCGCCAAGCCTGAAACAGATTTTCATATGGGATTTTTGTTGAACTTAGGAAAATTTTCAAAATAATTTTGTGAGGATATGAGACTAAGTATCATGCTGTAAAGATATATATATATACATGATATAAACAAGATATAAAATTTGTAAAAATTTGAATCATGTATAGAAATCAAGGCATGAACTTAAATCAAATACCAAAACTAGAATCTGTATTTTTTGACAGTGTGTGTGTGTTCTTGAGCCAATATATCACAATCTCAAACTTTAACAAACTAAGTCTTACATAGGTTCTAGGTGACTACAAAGTCTTCAAGTGGGCTCCTCCATATGTGATCTTAAAAATCTTGTATCTTGAACCCGAAATGAACCGACTTGAGTCAAAACAACCTTCCTTTAGGGAAGAACACTACATGAATCCTTAGAACCCTGAAACACACTTAAACAATAAACATGATTAGTACAAATAACTATATATGTTTTGTAATCATCAAAACTCAATAAAACGGGTGATTGTAACCTTGGGCCAATAATCTCCTCCTTTTTGATGATGACAAAACATATGAGTTATTTTAAAATATGGGAAAAGAGCTTGGAAGCTCCCCCTCAAATTATGCTATGTATAAAAGAATGACTATGTATATAAATGAATGGCTATATACATAAAGCATAAAAAATATACAAAACACAATGCATAAAAATATACAAAACACAATGCATAAACTCCAAAGTCAAAACTAACTTTTTTTTCTCCCCCTTTTGTCATACATCAAAAAGGGTAAACATAAAAAGTCTTCAAGAATCTATAATACAAATATTCAACTCACCACAAATAAATGAAAATCTAGCATAGTCTAGTGGTTTTGTAAAAATATCGGTAAGTTAAAAATCGGTAGAAACATAATCAATTTCAGTATCACCTTTTTCATAATGATCTCTAAGAAAGTGATATCGAATGTCAATGTGCTTAGTCTTAGTATGTTGATTTGCATTCTTGATCATATGAATAGTACTAGTATTATCACAAAATATTTAATATGATCAAAATGCAAATCATAGTCAAGGAGAGTATGTTTCATCCAAAGAACTTGTGCACAACAAGCTCCGGCTGCAACATACTCCGCCTCGGCGGTTGAAAGGGCTACCGAATTTTGCTTTTTGGAAGACCAAGAAACAAGATAATTACCAAGAAATTGACATGTTCCACTTGTACTCTTCCTATCTACCCTACAACCCGCATAGTCGGCATCCGAATAACTCGTCATTGTAAATTGTCCGGTCTTCGGATACCATAAACCTATTTCAATTGTGCCCTTAAGGTATCTAATAATGCGTTTTACGGCAACTAAATGAGACTCCTTAGGACATGATTGAAAACGAGCACAAAGACATACACAAAACATAATATCCGGCCTACTAGCCGTCAAATATAATAAACTACCAATCATGCTACGATAAAGCTTAATGTCTACACTTATACCTTGTTCATCCTTGTCAAGCTTTATTGTTGTTGCCATGGGAGTTTTGCTTATCTAGCTCCTTCAAGCCCAAATCTCTTGATAAGTTCCTTTGTGTACTTGGCTTGATTGATGAAGATCCCATCTTTCTTTTGCTTGATTTGGAGACCAAGGAAATAGTTGAGCTCACCATCATAGACATCTCGAATTCTTCCTTCATGCATGATTCAAAAGCTTGGCAAAGGGTTTCATTAGTAGAACCAAAAATGATATCATCCACATAAATTTGAACAATAAGAATATCATTTTCAACATGTTTTGTAAACAAAGTAGTATCTATTTTTCCTTTCTTAAAACCATTTGAAATTAGAAATGAAGATAGCCTTTCATACCAAGCCCTAGGGGCTTGCTTTAAACCATAAAGAGCTTTGTCAAGTTTGAAAACAAAATCCGGATGTGTAGGATCAACAAACCCGGGGGTTGTTCAACATACACCTCCTCTTCATAAAACCATTTAAGAAGGCACTTTTAACATCTATTTGAAAAGCTTAAAATCTTTATAAGAAGCAAATGCAAGTGTCATCCGTATGGCTTCAAGCCGTGCTACGGGTGCAAAGGTTTCTTCAAAATCGATACCTTCGATTTGAGTGTAACCTTGGGCAACTAACCTAACTTTATTCCTAATGACATTACCCGACTCATCCAACTTGTTCTTAAAGATCCACTTAGTACCAATTGTTGGTCTATCGTGGGGCCTAGAAACAAGGTGCCAAACTTGGTTGCGCTCGAATTGATTGAGCTCCTCTTGCATGGCTAGCAACCAATATGAGTCGGCCTCGACTTCGAGGATGTTCTTGGGTTCAAAATGAGAAAAAAAAGCATAGTGTCCACATAAATCATGAAGTTTAGAGCGAGTGGTTACCCATTTAGATACATCACCTAAAATGAGATCCTTGGGATGATGTGGATTGAATCTCCAATCTTTGGAAGAGATTGAGTAGGCTCCACTTCAACTTCTTGATTTTCATTTCCTTGAGCCTCATTGTCTTGAACTTCATTTCCTTCATCATCCTTAGCCATGTCTTTAATAGTAGGTGATCCTTCAAAGTAACTTTCTCCATGCCTTCATGCAAAGAATCTATTTCTACAACATTCTTAACAAACATATTAGATTCCTCAAACTTCACATGAATAGACTCTTCAATAGTTAAGATGACTTATTGAAAACTCTATAAGATTTACTAGTATGAGAATATCCAACAAAAATTGCTTCATAACATTTTGCATCAAATTTTCCTAAGTTATCTTTTATATTCAAAAACAAAACATTTGCATCCAAAAACTTTAAAGTATGAAACATTTTGCTTTCTAGAAAAGTAGATCTCAAAAGATGTTTTTGAAGTATTTTTGCATAAGAAAACACGATTTGATATATAGCACGATGTATTAACGGCCTCGGCCCATAGATAATGAGGGAGATCATATTCATTAATCATTGTCCTAGCCATCTCTTGTAATGTCCGATTTTTCCGCTCAACTACTCCATTTTGTTGTGGAGTTTTAGGACAAGATAATTCATGCTTAGTTTCATGTTCTTCACAAAAAGTGATAAAGGGTAGGTTAATGAATTCACCTCCTCTATCACTTCTTATTCTTAAAATTGAAGAATCTTTTTCCTTTTCAACTCTTTTCTTAAAGGCTTGAAAAGATGAAAAGGCTTGATTTTTGTGCTCTAAAAAGAAAACCCAAGTAAAACGCGAAAAATCATCAACTAAAACAAATGCAAAACGATTCCCACTTAGACTTTTGGTTTAAGTAGGACCAAACAAATCCATATGGATCAACTCCAAGAGACGTGATGTCATGATATCCTTGATTGACTTGAAAGAGGACTTGGTTTGTTTCCCAAGTTGGCACGCGTCACAAACGCGGTCCTTTTCAAAGTTCAAGCAAGGAATACCTTTCACCATTTCCTTGTTGTTTAACCTAGATAGATGGTCAAAAGAAATGTGACCTAATCTTCTATGCCACAACCAAGAGTCATCATCGAGGGCTTTCAAACAAGTAATATTGCAAGATATATTAGACATATCAATCATGTAAACATTGCTTTCACGAAAACCGAAAAATATACATGTATTAGATAGTCTATCAATAACTTTACAAACTAAATTATTAAAAACAACATCAAAACTTTTATCACAAAGTTGACTAACACTCAAGAGATTATGCTTGAGGCCATCAACTTAAAACAACATTTTCTATTAAAGGGGATGTACCAAGTTTAACATTACCAATACCGATGATTTTTCCTTTGGCATCATCTCCGAAGGTGACGGTGCCACCTTCATGGTATCTTGATAGGGTTGCAAAGTTGTATATCCCAAGTCATGTGCCTTGAGCAACCACTATCAAGATACCACAACCCTTTACGTCATTGGGCCTTGGAAAGTACCTACATCATTTAACAAATTCATTGACTTTGGTACCCAAATTTTCTTGGGTCCTTAAAAGTTAGTATTTCGAACCCAAACATTATGATGAGATGCATTTAGTCTATCATAGCAAAACTTAACTAAATGACCTTTACGGCCACAATAAGTGCATGAAAATACTTTCCCATACATGAATGCATGATGTGTGTGTGGAGTGTGAGCATGTTTGGGGTGTTTGGCATGATGTAAAGGTTGCGATTTATAAGCATGAGCATGAATAGCATGTGGTTGCTTCTTAAAGGCTTGTTTCTTAGGAAACATAGCCTCAAGTCTATTCTTATCAAATTCACACTTTTTCAAAACTACTCCTAATGAATCAATTTTCTATTTTAGCATGGAAATCTCATTTTCATTAACTTGTGGAAACTTACCTTTGTAAGAAATCTTATAGTTATCAAAATCTTTTTGTGTAGAAACTAAAGTGGAAAGTAATTCATCTTTTTTTTTAGTAAGAGAGAAAACTTGGTGATTTAGAGATTCATTTTCTTTTTCATTTTCAAATATTTTTTCTTAAGAAAATCATAGTTATGTGAGAGTTCTTCAAATGCTTCTCCTAGTTCATCCATGGAAAGCTCACAATCAAAAGAAGTGTCGGGGGTTACCTTGCTTGTGCTTTCATTAGCCATGAAGCACATGTTGGCGGTGTCAACTTCCTCCTCGGATTCACTCTCGGAATCCCAAGCTTTCTTCTTGTAAGGCTTCTTGGAGGTGGATGGCTTGACTTTATCCGGGCATTCCGCAACAATATGACCCGGTCTTTGACAATTGAAGCAAATAATTTTCTTCTCTTCTTTACCTTGCCATCTTCTCCTATTTTGGAACTTTGCCTTGTTATACATCATCCGAACGTTCTTAACAAGAAGTGAGAGCTCTTCATCATCTTCTTCTTCATCGTCTTCGTCGAAGTATGAGGATTGACTCTTGAAGGCAATAGCTTTCTTCTTGGAGGGTGCCATTTCTTCTCTTACTTTTCTTTCCATCTCATGGGTCTTGAGGTTCCCAATGAGACCTATAAGCTCCATCTCCTCCTTGTCATTGAGTTCTTCAAGCTAGTGGCTTTGAGTTCCCAAGAGGAGGAAGAGCTCAGATGATCTTCCTTACTCTTTGGTCGTTGTCAATAGCATCACCTAGAGAAGAAAGTCCATTAGTAATCTTTGTAAATCTTGTAACCATATCATCTATGCTTTCATTTTCATTCATAGAAAAATTTTCATATTGGGAACGAAGAAGGTCTATTTTAGCCCTCTTAACTTGTGAAGTCCCCTCATGAGTGACAAGCAAGTGAGTCCAAATTTCATGTGCGGATTTGCAATGAATAACTCTAGAGATATCATCATTAAGTGCTTGAAGCAATGCATAATGTGCCCTAGCATTAGCATCAAATTCTTTTGTCTCTATTTCGGACCAAGTGGCCTCATCACCGGTGGGTGCACTAAATGGTTTGGTCACCGCCTTTGCAACCCGGCTTCCTAGAGATTGCAAAAATACGATCATCTTAGCTTTCCATATGGGAAAGTTAAGGCCATCAAACTTTGGTGGGGTCTAATTCCTTCGGCTATTTTTACTAAGTGAATGAGTATGAAAAATGAATGTGGTGATTAGCAAATAAAGGATCTCTCTAAGGTTGTTAAGCCAAGAGCCTAGAGACCTAGCTCTGATACAAATTGAAAAACACCTAGAGGGGGGGTGAATAGGTGTAAATGCTAATCTAACAACTTTTTAAACAAGTTATGAATATATGATGCAACGATCGCCCAAAACAAGACTAGAAGCCGGATACCCGGTGAAGGGCTCTGAACTCCTTCCTCGTGATTCCTCTAGATAAGAGTTTGAGGTGCGTATTGCAATCTTGTTGTATGAGTGTAGATCGACAATATAGCAAGAATTAAAATGAATGCAATGATGAAATGCACACAAGATATATCACAATGAATAAAGGCAATATCACAAGCAATAGAAGAAGAGCAATAGAGAGCAATAAGGAAAACAATCGCAAACACAAAGTATTTGT
>JAVJIF010032778.1:0-35000 GCA_038442645.1 Agave tequilana
TCCATATCTATGTTTTATACTTATTCCTATTTAAACCATATTTTCATAAAAATGTTTTTCTCCTCAAAAATTCTTTTGAAAATTGATTTTTGGCTGAGCCGGTCGACCGCCCGAGTCGACCGTGCCTATGACAGGCTTTGCCGGTCGACCCGCCCGAGTCGACCGTGGTTCTGGCAGATGCACGTATCAGTGTGCACGGTTTTCACGTTCGACCGTGACGGTCGACCGAGACGAGCCTGACTGTAAGTCTTTACTCTCTGTTTGTTTGGGTCGACCGGGCCGGTCGACCGTATCCTGCAACGGATATTTTTTTTAGTACTAGCGGTCGACCGGGCCGGTCGACCGGACTAGCCGTTTGAACAGTAACGGCTAGTTTCTGAGCAGTTTTAATTTTTCCCTTTTCTCACTTAAGTGTGTTTAAATGACATGTTTTGGTTTTAATACTTCTGATTATCCTTAAAAATGTTTTATCTTCTAACCCTAACCCTCTCCTATAAATAGGGTGTTTGGGGAAAGATTGGATTAACTAATTATTACAAGAAAAATTCAAAAGTTTAAGGCATTCAAAAGAGCTTGGTTTCTTGGTTTTTGTGCTGAAATTCTCTCTCATTTTCTGAAGTGTTTCAAGAATTCTCTGATTTCATTTTCTTCTCTTTACACACAAGAGCTTCATTCCTACTCATTGTTCTCTAAGGACCTTTGTAAGGGGAGAGAATTTTGAAAGAGAAAGTTTGTGGTCTTTTGACTACCAAGAGAGAACTTGTACTTGAGATTGTGGAGTTGGGTACTCCGTGTATTTGTGACATCTTTGTGATAGTGGAAGTGGTTGGAATCCTTCTGGGGAAGGCGGGGAAGTAGAGCTGGGTGCTCGAACCTCGATAACAATTCTTTGTGTTTGTGTTTGGTTTACTTTTCTTGTTCTTGCACTACTTTCATTGCTATTGTTGCTTGCTTTTGTTTGTCATTGCTATATTCACTTGTGTCATTCATCTTGTCAATCATTGTCCCATACAACAAGGTTGGCATTGCGCACCTCCAACTCATATTTACGAGGAATCAGGAGGAAGGAGTTCAGAACCCTTCACGGGGCATTCGGCTCTTAGTCTTGTTTTGGGAGATTGTTGCATCATATTTTTAAATTGTGCATTGATTAGCATTATCACCTATTCACCCCCCCTCTAGGTGATTTTCAATTGGTATCAGAGCTTGGACTCTAGGTTTGGCTTAACATCCTTAGAGAGATCCTTAAAATTTGCTAATCATATTTGCATTCCTTTTGTCATCACTAGTAAACATGGCCGATAACATCAAAACCCCTCCTAAATTTGATGGACTTAATTTCCCATTTGAAGGTTAGGATGACTATCTTTTTGCAATCCTTAGGTAGCTTAGTTTGCTAAATCCTTGACCAAACCCTATGTAGCACCCGATAGTGATGAGAGCACATGGACCGACTTTACCTTTAGAGAATATGAGGCTAACTCCAAGGCCCAAATTCCCTTCTAACCGCCTTGAATGAGGATGACCTTACACGGGTAATTCATTGCCAATCCGCCTATGGATTTGGCAACATCTATTGGTCACACACGAAGGACTTCACAAGTCAAGAGAGCTAAGATAGATCTCTTGAGGTC
The DNA here is from genome assembly GCA_038442645.1 of Agave tequilana. Lineage (NCBI taxonomy): Eukaryota > Viridiplantae > Streptophyta > Magnoliopsida > Asparagales > Asparagaceae > Agave > Agave tequilana. The sequence continues at coordinate 1,635 of JAVJIF010032778.1, forward strand.
CCAATATGAGTCTTTTAAAATGATTGATGAAGAATCTATTGATTGCATGATTACAAGGTTTACTAAAATCACCAAGCTCTTTCTTCTTTAGGTGATGATATTTCCAATGATCAAAAGGTGCGGAAAGTGATTCGGGCTCTTCCTACATCTTGGGAGATCAAGCCCACCACCTTGAAAATTGAACGACAAGGATGAGATGGACCTTATTAGTCTCATTGGGAACTTAAAAACCCATGAGATGGAAAAGAAAGCAAGAGAAGAGGCCGCTCCACCAAAGAAGAGTCCATGGCCTTCAAGTCTTCATCCACTCTTGAGGACGATGAAGATGATGAAAGAAGAAGATGAGGAGCTCTCCCTACTTGTTCGCAATGTGAAAAGGATGTACCGAGGAACAAGCTCAACTTCCGAAGAAATTCGAAGGCAAAGAGGAGAGAAGAATTATATGCTACAATTGCCGAAAGCCCGGACATATCATGGCGGATTGCCCGGAGTTCAAGAAGAAGATGACCTCCTCCTTCAAGCCAAAGAAACCGGAAGAAAAGAAAGCTTACAAGGCAACTTGAGATTCGGAAAGCGAGTCCGAGGAAGAGGGATATAGCGAACATGTGTTCATGGCAAACACACCAAGGTAACCCTCCAATCTCTTGATGATGAAGATGATGAATTAAGTAAGGAAGTTCTGTTCATGCTTTTGTTGAACTTTCTGAAACTTATGATAATAAGAAGATTGAATGTTTTAAATTGCAAAAAGAAGTTGCTTTTCTCAAAAATCAACTTGCTATGGTTTCTAAAGAAAAAGATGAAATTTCTTCAAATCTCATTTCTACCCAAAATGAATTTAGTGCTTACAAAGTTGCTTGTAAGGCAAAATCTCCTATGGTTGATGAAAAAGAAATTTCTTCTTTAAATCTAAAATGGTTGATTTTGAAAAAGTTTTGAAAGATTGTGCTTTTGACACTAAGAAACTTGAAGAAATGTTTTCTAAAAGCACACACCTCTCATGTTAAAGTTTCACATGCTAAGATTCCTCATGCTCACACTACACATAACACTTCTCATGCTAAATCTTTTCATGCTCACAATTCTCATGCTCACAAATCACACACTCACTATGCTTTTAAATATGGTAGAGTGTATAGATGCACATATTGTGGTAAAAATGGACACTTAGCTAAATTTTGTTATGACCAAGTAAATAGAACCAATAATCTTGTTTGGGTTAATGAAACTAACCCTTTAGGACCCAAGAAAATGTGGGTACCAAAATCAAGTCCTAAATTATTTGATGTAGGTACACACCAAGGCTCCAAGACGTAGGGAGCGGTGGTACCTGATAGTGGCTGTTCAAGACACATGACGTGGGACATCAATAACTTACAACCCTATCAAGGTACGAGGAAGGTGGCTCCGTCACCTTCGGGGATGACTCCAAAGGAACTATCATCGGTATAGGTAACATTCAAATTGGTTCATCTCCTACTATAGAAATGTTGTACTTGTTGATGGTTTGAAACATAATTTGCTTAGCATTAGTCAATTTTGTGATTGTGGACTTAAAGTTGTTTTTGATGATTCTTCTTGCAAGATTTTTGATGTTAAAACCATGATTGTATTCTCACCGGTTTTCGTGATGATAATGTTTATATCATTGACATGCTTAATGTGGAATGTTCTACTAAATGCTTAAATGCTTTGATGAAAATTCTTGGCTTTGGCATAGAAGATTAGGACATGCATCGTTTGACCATCTTTCTAGGATTAATTCAAAGGAATTGGTGAAGGGTATTCCTTGCTTGAAGTTTGAGAAAGACCGCATTTGTGGTGCGTGCCAACTTGGGAAACAAACCAAGTCTTCCTTCAAACCAATCAAGGATATCATGTCAACTAGGCCTTTAGAATTAATTCATATGGATCTTTTTGGACCTACTAAAACTAAGAGTTTAAATGGTAGTAGATATGCATATGTTTTTGGTTGATGATTTTCCCGTTTCACTTGGGTTTTCTTTTGGAACACAAAGATCAAACTTTTTCTCATTTAAGATTTTTCGAAAAAGAGTTGAAAAAGAAAAGGGTTTTTCGATTTTGAGAATAAGGAGTGATAGAGGTGGTGAGTTTGTTAACCAACTCTTTATGACTTATTGTGATGAAAAGGAATTAAGCATGAAATGTCTTGTCCTAGAACTCCACAACAAAATGGAGTTGTAGAAAGGAAAAATAGAACACTTCAAGAGATGGCTAGGACAATGATAAGTGAGTATGACCTCCCTCAATATCTATGGGCCGAGGCCGTAAACACCGCATGCTATATATCAAATCGTATTTATTTGTGTAAAAATTCTTCCAAAACATCTTTTGAAATGTATCATTCTAGAAGACCTAATGTTGCATATTTCAAAGTTTTTGGATGCAAGTGTTTTGTTTTGAACACTAAAGAAACTTGGGTAAATTTGATGCTAAGGCTTATGAAGCAATCTTTGTTGGATATTCTACAACTAGTAAAGCTTATAGAGTATTCAATAGATCTTCACTTACCATTGAAGAATCCATGCATGTTAATTTGAAGAATCTAATGTGGTTGTTGAGAATGTTGTAGAGATTGACCCATTAGGTGAAGACATGGAGAGACTATCCTTGAAGAACTCACCCGCTCAAGAAGAAAAGCTAGAATCAATTGGTGATGTTCAAGAGGATAAAGAGGAAAGCTCTCAACCGCTTCCTAAAGCTTGGAGATACGCTACAAATCATCCCAAGGAGCTCATCTTAGGTAATGCATCTAAAGGGTAACAACTCGCTCCAAACTCCATGACCTATGTGGTAAACTTTGCTTTCATTTCTCATTTTGAACCCAAAAGCATCCTCGAAGCCGAGGCGGACTCATATTGGTTGCTAGCCATGCAAGAGGAACTCAATCAATTTGAGCGCAACCAAGTTTGGCACCTTGTTCCTAGGCCCCACGATAGACCAATAATTGGTACTAAGTGGATCTTTAGGAACAAGATGGATGAGTCCGGAAATGTGATTAGGAATAAGGCTAGGTTAGTGGCTCAAGGTTACACTCAAGTTGAGGGAATTGACTTTGAGGAGACCTTTGCACCCGTAGCACGGCTTGAAGCCATACGGATGACACTAGCTTTTGCATCTTTCAAAAATTTTAAACTTTTTCAAATGGATGTGAAAAGTGCATTTTGAATGGTTTTATAAATGAAGAAGTTTATGTTGCTCAACTCCCAGTTTTGTTGATCATGTTCATCCCGATTTTGTTTTTAAACTTGATAAAGCTTTGTATGGATTGAAACAAGCTCCAAGAGCTTGGTATGAAAGGCTTTCTATTTTCTCATTTCAAATGATTTTATTAAGGCAAAGTAGATACAACACTATTCACTAAGCATGTTGATAATGACATTTTAATTGTGCAAATTTATGTTGATGATATAATTTTTGGTTCTACTATGAGTTTTTATGCAAGGAATTTGAAAAGGTTATGCAATGTGAGTTTGAAATGTCTTCAATGGGTGAGCTTAATTTCTTTCTTGGACTCCAAATCAAGCAATTGCAAGAAGGGAACTTCATATGTCAAGCCAAATACGCAAAGGAACTCGTAAAGAGGTTGGACTTGAAGACTCAAAGGTTTGCAACACTCCCATGGCAACAACCACCAAGCTTGATAAGGATGACCAAGGTAAAAATGTTGATATTAATTGTTTAGAAGCATGATAGGAAGTCTTTTGTATTTGACGGCAAGTAGGTCGGATATCATGTTTAGTGTGTGTCTTTGTGCTAGATTTCAATCGTGTCCCAAAGAGTCTCATCTTATTGCGGTAAAACGCATTATTCGTTATATTAAGGGAACGATTGGAATGGTCTATGGTATCCGAAAACCGGAGATTTCTCAATGACGAGTTATTCGGATGCCGACTATGCGGGTTGTAGAGTAGATAGAAAAGAGTACTAGTGGGACATGTCAATTTCTTGGTAATTGTCTTGTTTCATGGTCCTCTAGGAAACAAAATTCCGTAGCTCTCTCAACTGCCGAGGCGGAGTATGTTACCGCGGGGGCTTGTTGTGCACAAGTCCTTTGGATGAAACATACTCTCCTTGATTATGATTTGCATTATAACCATATAAAAATATTTTGTGATAATACTAGTACTATACATATGACAAAGAATGCAAATCAACATAGTAAGACCAAGCACATTGAGATTAGATATCACTTTCTTAGAGATCATTTTGAGAAAGGAGATATAGATATTGATTTGTTTCTACGGATTTGCAACTAGCCGTATTTACACTAACCACTTGATTTCTCTAGATTTTCCTACATTTGTGGTGAACTTAATGTTTGTGTTATTGAATAAAAATGTTTTCATAACCCTTTTTGATGTATGACAAAAAGGGGGAGAATGAGTTTTTATGATAGAAATATGAGTTCATATGGTTTTGGTTCCATATGAGTTTATACATGTTTAATTAGTTTTCATGAATTCTTGTAATTTGAGTTCAATGTTTTGCAAGTGTTTTATATTCTCATGGTTTTTGTTTTTGTGGTTTTTGATGTTTACTTGCAAATTACAAATTTCATTGTTTTCCTTGTTTAATATAGCATAATTTGAGGGGGAGCTTTCTCCTCCCCTATATTTTTGTTTATAGCCTATTTGTTTTGTCATCATCAAAAGGGGGAGATTGTTGGCCCATAAGGTTACACTCTCCATTTATTTATAGTTTTGATGATAACAAACCAAATAGGAGCTATATGGTACTAATTAGTTTGTTGAGATAAGTTTCAGGTTTGTACCATAGTTTGGAGGCCATTGCTTAGCTATTGCAAGAAATTCTAGGTTCATGAAGCAAAGAAGGCTTTTTGCACATCAAGGAAGGAACATAGAAGAGAAGGCTCTAGCAAGGCATTGCATGGCTCAAGACTTGAAGATTGCTCAAGTTAATTTTATTAGATTGTTGTTAGTTTAGAGTTTTGTTAAAGAATAGTGAATAGGTTTGAAGCTCCATCACACACGTTTTTGCGCACATCTTATTTCTAAGTTTATTTCATATAAATTATACAAAAATTTTTGATACAAATCTTCTGCTACAAATCCATATCTATGTTTTATACTTATTCCTATTTAAAACATATTTTGATAAAAATGTTTTTCTCCTCAAAATTCTTTTGAAAATTGATTTTTGGCCTGAGCCGGTCGACCGCCCGAGTCGACCGTGCCTATGACAGGCTTTGCCGGTCGACCGCCCGAGTCGACCGTGGTTCTGGCAGATGCACGTATCAGTGTGCACGTTTCACGGTCGACCGTGACGGTCGACCGAGACGAGCCTGACTGTAAGTCTTTACTCTCTGTTTGTTTGGGTCGACCGGGCCGGTCGACCGTCCTGCAACGGATATTTTTTTTAGTACTAGCGGTCGACCGGGCCGGTCGACCGGACTAGCCGTTTGAACAGTAACGGCTAGTTTCTGAGCAGTTTTAATTTTTGTCCTTTTCTCACTTAAGTGTGTTTAAATGACATGTTTTGGTTTTAATACTTTCTGATTAGCCTTAAAAATGTTTTATCTTCTAACCCTAACCCTCTCCTATAAATAGGGGTGTTTGGGGAGAGATTGGATTACCTAATTATTACAAGAAAAATTCAAAAGTTTAAGGCATTCAAAAGAGCTTGGTTTCTTGGTTTTTGTGCTGAAATTCTCTCTCATTTTCTGAAGTGTTTTCAAGAATTCTCTGATTTCATTTCTTTTCTTTTCTCTTTACACACAAGAGCTTCATTCCTACTCATTGTTCTCTAAGGACCTTTGTAAGGGAAGAGAATTTTGAAAGAGAAAGTTTGTGGTCTTTTGACTACCAAGAGAGAACTTGTACTTGAGATTATGGAGTTGGGTACTCCGGTGTATTTGTGACATCTTTGTGATAGTGGAAGTGGTTGGAATCCTTCTGGGGAAGGCGGGGAAGTAGAGCTGGGTGCTCGAACCTCGATAACAATTCTTTGTGTTTGCGTTGGTTTACTTTTCTTGTTCTTGCACTACTTTCATTGCTATTGTTGCTTGCTTTTGTTTGTCATTGCTATATTCACTTGTTGTCATTCTCTTGTCAATCATTGTCCCATACAACAAGGTTGCATTGCGCACCTCCAACTCATATTTACGAGGAATCAGGAGGAGGAGTTCAAGAACCCTTCACGGGGCATTCGGCTCTTAATCTTGTTTTGGGAGATTGTTGCATCATATTTTTAAATTGTGCATTGATTAGCATTATCACCTATTCACCCCCCCTCTAGGTGATTTTCACAACGATAGAACAAAAATAGAGACACAATAAAACAAGAATAATAATAAGAACAAAAACAAACCTCGAGTCGATTCAATTAACAATGGAGGAAAAGTAAGACTTACACCGCTGTCACCTCAGTATAAGCATGAACTCCTTCCTCCATGAAAGCATCCTCTCCTCTCAGTTACAAAAATTACAAAAGAAAACGAAAATAAAAACCTAACCTAAATTACAAGTTAGCCTAAAACCCTAGATTTTTGCTCTGTATTTTCTGTACGCCCTTTCTGTTGCGTCTGCAGGGGTATTTATAGGTGCAGAAGGAGGTAGAGTCCAGATCGAAGTCCTCCACGAAAACTGGTCCCTGGATAAGACTGGAATGCCGCGGAAACGCGGCTTGGGCCGCGTTTCCGCGGCCATGTGGTGGCGGCTGGCCACGCGCTTTGGCGCGTGGCCTCCCCTGGTCCGTCCATCTGGGCGTTTCCTTCTGGAAGTTGAATCTCGACTTTTTATTTTGGATTTTCGGGATAACTTGGGAAGCAAGTTACCCTAAATCCAAATCTTTTATCAACGAATTTGTGATCTTGAATTCTCCTTCTTTGGCTTTTATCCTCATCCTGCAAGTATTTAGGGTTGAATAGAAGTCTATCCTTCCCTCTTCTTTTGGTATTTGCAACTTTTGCCCTTGGTATTTGCAATTTTGATATTTGATAATTGCAACTTTTGCATTGGGCTTTAAATATGGGCTTTTGGGCTTCTTTTGAGGCTTTATTCTTTTATTTTTATTTCTCAAGGCCTGCACACAATAAATAATAAAATATTAGTAAATGTGCCGAATTATATGAATAAATATGAAAATGTGATGGTAAATGTAATGATAAAAATGCACTTTTCACTACCAATCACACCCCCACACTTATCTTTTTGCTCGTCCTCGAGTAAAAATCAAAGAAAAAGAAAAACTAAACTAGCTAACTCACTTTTATAGGAATCACGATTGTACTTAGCATGTGCAACAAGCCGTTAAACCCCTAGGTTACCCTAGAGAACGAGTGTTGTCTCGTGAGGGTTTTCAGCGGATTACACCCACAAAATCCATGAAAAGGAAAATATTTGAAATACTTTTGAAAAGACTAAGTAGTCTATAAGTTTTAGGATTATCATTTTTATTCATTCTTAGACTTAGTCTTTATAAGGTTAATTGTTATCCATTTTAAGTAAGGATCAAAATTGAAGTTGTGTATAGTCTTTTTCGTTACCAAAAATCATATGCATCCTTATGAATTTTTACTAGGAATTCTGTAACTTGGACTCTCATGCCTCTTTATTATTATGAATATATATATATATATTTTTTTTTAATATGTATAACTCATCTAATCTTCTTTCGTATAAGTATCAAGGCTTCTTGAGGCCCTCATACCTAACTAATTGACTATTAGATGTGTTAGTACATATAAAAGTAATTTTTTCTTAGTTTAGGCTTTCTAATCCACCCATGTAGCGAACTTAAAGTCGGTGGCTCCCAAACCGGTCGGCTTTAGGGCACCAGGTGAGAAAATACCCCGCGGACTCAAATTCGAGTGAACTAGGCCACAAAACTAAGGACTTTATTTTATTTAGAACTCACCTTTAGGTGTGAATACTTATGCTTCTTGAGGCACATGTATCCAGCTTAATTGGTGATTTTTTTTTAATTTTAATAATTTTTTATGAGGCACAAGTGTCTTTGTCTTAGAATCCTAGATATGCATTAGGTATGCACATTTCATTAAGGTAAAAATTAAGACTAACTACTTATTCAATTTCTCCTCCTATACCTAAAAATTCAACAATTTATTTATTTTGACCAAGTTTTTAGAAATCCTAATCATGATTTTCCTAATTCTTAAAACTAACTTAGATTTCTTCCAAAAGATAAGTCAAAATATTGTCCGTTTTATAATATATATATATTTTTTATTAGCAAAAAAATTTTTTTTTGTTAGTTTCTAACTATGTTAGTATGTTAGTAAAGCCTACCCCCACACTTATCTCATGCATTGTCCTCAATGTATGAATGAATGCATATATGCATGAAAAAGAAGAAGGGAAGGCAGAAGTTACCTCAAGGTGGTGGTTCTGGTGGTGGTCTAATTGGGCCAAGCGTTGCTACCCAATCAAGATAATGTGGTATTCGGAGGAACCACCAGAAATTTCTTTTGTATAACCCACTAAAATGTATGTATGATCATTTTTTAACAATTCCACCCCATCAAATTTCCAAATTTCATAATTATTTTCAGAGTCAATTGTGTCAACCGCCTTGTCCCAAAATGGAGTGTGAAAAGATGGAATGATTGACTTGGACGTCATAAGTACGGGAACGAATACCGACTCAGGAAAGAAACTTAAATCAAGTAAGGGTTCAGGAGTCGGGCTAGGCTCAAGAAGTGGGTCCAAATCAATAAGTTGAAACTCAAGTCCACAATCATCTTCCCACAATGGAATGTGACTCAATATTGGTGATTCAAGTTCAGGAATGATATGTGTGGGAATCAAAACTGACTCTAAAAGATTACCTAAGTCGGGTAACAAAACAGGAGTCAATAATGATTCGGGAGTTTGAACTTGATCATAGATTTGAGAATCTAGGTCACATATCTCATTGAGCTCAATATCGTAAAAATGAGAACTTGCCAATTTTTCCATGGGACTTTCAAAATTGCAAAATTGGTCAAGTTCAATATGATCATCAAAAATGGGTGATTCAATTTCATGATGAATTGGCACAGGATCCAATGTTGACTCGGGAAAAGTAAAATCAGGTGGAGACACCGGAGTCATTATTGAATCAGGAAGTAAAATTGAATCACCAAGTGGGAGATCAGAATCATATTCATGCTCAAGTTCTATTTCAGGAAAGGAATAATTTGCCAAACTATCAATTAGAGTTTCGGCAAGCTCAAATAATGGTACTGAATTAGAATCTTGTTGTCCAAAGCAACGTGACTCCTCCGCTCTAAGAGAGTGGTCAGCGAAAGCAGAATCGACCGAACGGTGAGAACGTAAAGAGTGAACCATCATATCTAATTCATGATCACGGGCTAATCTAGCCTGAGTCATGGCTGCAAGCATCCTTTCATAGTTGATAGGTGCATCATGTTGTGATTGGACTTGAAAAAATGAAGTGTAATCGGGATGAAGTTGTGAGTCGGTGGACTCACGCATCATCATGTCTAAGATTGATGGTGATTGTTGCTTGGACTCCTGCATACTCATCATTTCCCGGATAGATGGTTTTCTATTCTGAATGGGTGGATCTGAGTATGACTCTTGGGAATATTGTGGACAAGGTGGATATGGAGGACAAGTTGGTTGAAAATTGGACTCGGGGAAGCGAAACCCCATGAACTCTGTGAAGAGTCGAAAGTGGTATGAAAATTTTGGTCATAAGATGGGGGTATGGGTTATATTCATTCGGATAAGACCATTCCGGCACACTAGGTTGGTCAAAATTATGATATGCCGGGTTGGAATATCCGAAAAAGAAGTTGGTGTGTAATATGGATCCTCATTAAAATTGAAAAAATTGTTGTTATAGGCCATATCACACAAACACAAACAAAGAAAAAGAAAACAACAAGCAAACAAAAAAGAAAAAATTCTAACCTAAGTTAGGGTAGACCTATGACCTAGACGACTCCTAACTGGTTAGACTGTCCCGGGAGGTAGGGTGTAGACTTTGACCACAAGTTAATCAGCCAGGTCAGGGTAAGAGTGGTGGGAGGTTTTCCGTCAAAGATGTTCCTTAATTAAATAACCACCAATCTTCGGGCTTTCGGCCCTCAATCCCCTTCCTAGACACTGATTTGGCAGGAGTCAATTTCCAACACCGTTCCCCCTTAGGATAATCTCCTAATTGAGTCTGAGATGTCCCTAGGGCCAACGTCTACTAATTTTTAGTTAGGCTTGGGTTAGTGAGTGCTTGGAATCTGATTTTTGGGCCAAGGAAGGGTAATTAAATCCCCACCTTATCTTGTTATGGGTTAGTGCCCTTAAGATAAATTTGTGCAAGTGTACAAGATATGTAAATAAGATTCACTCAAAGCAATGAAAATCAACCAAGAGATGAGTCCTATTTTACATGAAATGCGAACGTACCTTGCTCCAGCACTCTTCAACAGTAAAATAAAGGAATTGAAAAGACACGTGCCTAAAATGCAAACGTCTAATCAATTTTTTATCTTTTTCAACAAGTATTTTACTGTTGATTAATTAGCAGTAAGCAGGGTGATCACAGAGAAAAGATAACATAGCAGAAAACCAATCTTGCAATTTTTAGCAACCTGCAAAAAAATCTGTAAGTAATGAACTACTAAGGCAGCGGAAACGCGGCTATTGCCGCGAATTCGCGGCACTGTAGTAGGCTCTGCTGCTCTGCCTTCGAGGGCAGAGGCACAGAGTTGCTATATGTTCTTGCTGCTTTAATTTTTCCTGTTCTCCAAACCTGCAAACAAAAAGAATAAAAGAATTAGTTAATTTTTTATTTTTTTTAAGAGAATACTTACCGTCCCTCCCCGACAACGGCGCCAAAATTTTGATTGAGTTTTTCCCTGCACACAAAATATAGAATATCAGATTTAGAACAAGATGTGCAAGGTGCTCAATTCTAATCCGCGGTAGCAATGGCTATGCGGGTCGTGATCCTCAGGGAGGGACTAGCGATGGAAGCGTTTAAGTAAGTTATCTCTTTTTTATTTATTTTTATTATTTACAATGGTATTTACAATGAAGTGGGAAGAAAAGAATTTGGAAAGATGTAGAAGATGTGGATCTAAACTAAAATTAGAGAGAAAACTATAACACATACATACCTCTTCTGCCCTGCTTACCTTTGATCCGTTTACAACAACTTACCTTGTCTTTGAAGGCGTTCAAGTATGGCGTATAGGATCGTCCACCTTCACAATCTACACTACGAAAAGAAAGAACAAACTAAAGAGAGGGCTTGTTCATCTCCATAGGCCATCAAGGGCACTTCTTCGGCTAGGCAGTATCGAAGCAATCAGATCTTACGATTTGCAAGTCATCAGAGAAAGAAATAATGACATAAAACAAAAATAGAAGAACAACGATAGAACAAAAATAGAGACACAATAAAACAAGAATAAAATAAAAAGAACAAAAACAAACCTCGAGTCGATTCAATTAACAATGGAGGAAAAGTAAGACTTACACCGCTGTCACCTCAGTACAAGCATGAACTCCTTCCTCCATGAAAGCATCCTCTCCTCTCAGTTACAAAAATTACAAAAGAAAACGAAAATAAAAACCTAACCTAAATTACAAGTTAGCCTAAAACCCTAGATTTTTGCTCTGTATTTTCTGTATGCCCTTTCTGTTGCGTTTGCAGGGGTATTTATAGGTGCAGAAGGAGGTAGAGTCCAGATCGAAGTCCTCCACGAAAACTGGTCCCTGGATAAGACTGGAATGCCGCGGAAACGCGGCTTGGGCTGCGTTTCCGTGGCCATGTGGTGGCGGCTGGCCACGCGCTTTGGCGCGTGGCCTCCCCTGGTCCGTCCATCTGGGCGTTTCCTTCTGGAAGTTGAATCTCGACTTTTTATTTTGGATTTTCGGGATAACTTGGGAAGCAAGTTACCCTAAATCCAAATCTTTTATCAACGAATTTGTGATCTTGAATTCTCCTTCTTTGGCTTTTATCCTCATCCTGCAAGTATTTAGGGTTGAATAGAAGTTTATCCTTCCCTCTTCTTTTGGTATTTGCAACTTTTGCCCTTGGTATTTGCAATTTTGATATTTGATAATTGCAACTTTTGCATTGGGCTTTAAATATGGGCTTTTGGGCTTCTTTTGAGGCTTTATTCTTTTATTTTTATTTCTCAAGGCCTGCACACAATAAATAATAAAATATTAGTAAATGTGCAGAATTATATGAATAAATATGAAAATGTGATGGTAAATGTAATGATAAAAATGCACTTTTCACTACCAATCACACCCCCACACTTATCTTTTTGCTCGTCCTCGAGTAAAAATCAAAGAAAAAGAAAAAACTAAACTAGCTAACTCACTTTTGTAGGAATCACGATTGTACTTAGCATGTGCAACAAGCCGTTAAACCCCTATGTTACCCTAGAGAACGAGTGTTGTCTCGTGAGGGTTTTCAGCGGATTACACCCACAAAATCCATGAAAAGGAAAATATTTGAAATACTTTTGAAAAGACTAAGTAGTCTATAAGTTTTAGGATTATCATTTTTATTCATTCTTAGACTTAGTCTTTATAAGGTTAATTGTTATCCATTTTAAGTAAGGATCAAAATTGAAGTTGTGTATAGTCTTTTTCGTTACCAAAAATCATATGCATCCTTATGAATTTTTACTAGGAATTCCGTAACTTGGACTCTCATGCCTCTTTATTATTATGAATTATATATATTATTATTTTTTAATATGTATAACTCATCTAATTTTCTTTCGTGTAAGTATCAAGGCTTCTTGAGGCCCTCATACCTAACTAATTGACTATTAGATGTGTTAGTACATATAAAAGTAATTTTTTCTTAGTTTAGGCTTTCTAATCCACCCATGTAGCGAACTTAAAGTCGGTGGCTCCCAAACCGGTCGGCTTTAGGGCACCAGGTGAGAAAACACCCCGCGGACTCAAATTCGAGTGAACTAGGCCACAAAACTAAGGACTTTATTTTATTTAGAACTCACCTTTAGGCGTGAATACTTATGCTTCTTGAGGCACATGTATCCAGCTTAATTGGTGATTTTTTTTAATTTTAATAATTTTTTATGAGGCACAAGTGTCTTTGTCTTAGAATCCTAGATATGCATTAGGTATGCACATTTCATTAAGGTAAAAATTAAGACTAACTACTTATTCAATTTCTCCTCCTATACCTAAAAATTCAACAATTTATTTATTTTGACCAAGTTTTTAGAAATCCTATTCATGATTTTCCTAATTCTTAAAACTAACTTAGATTTCTTCCAAAAGATAAGTCAAAATATTGTCCGTTTTATAATATATATATATTTTTTTTATTAGCAAAAAAATTTTTTTTTTGTTAGTTTCTAACTATGTTAGTATGTTAGTAAAGCCTACCCCCACACTTATCTCATGCATTGTCCTCAATGTATGAATGAATGCATATATGCATGAAAAAGAAGAAGGGAAGGCAGAAGTTACCTCAAGGTGGTGGTTCTGGTGGTGGTCTAATTGGGCCAAGCGTTGCTACCCAATCAAGATAATGTGGTATTCGGAGGAACCCACCAGAAATTTCTTTTGTATAACCCACTAAAATGTATGTATGATCATTTTTTAACAATTCCACCCCATCAAATTTTCAAATTTCATAATTATTTTCAGAGTCAATTGTGTCAACCGCCTTGTCCCAAAATGGAGTGTAAAAAGATGGAATGATTGACTTGGACATCATAAGTACGGGAACGAATACCGACTCAGGAAAGAAACTTAAATCAAGTAAGGGTTCAGGAGTCGGGCTAGGCTCAAGAAGTGGGTCCAAATCAATAAGTTGAAACTCAAGTCCACAATCATCTTCCCACAATGGAATGTGACTCAATATTGGTGATTCAAGTTCAGGAATGATATGTGTGGGAATCAAAACTGACTCTAAAAGATTACCTAAGTCGGGTAACAAAACAGGAGTCAATAATGATTCGGGAGTTTGAACTTGATCATAGATTTGAGAATCTAGGTCACATATCTCATTGAGCTCAATATCGTAAAAATGAGAACTTGCCAATTTTCCATGGGACTTTCAAAATTGCAAAATTGGTCAAGTTCAATATGATCATAAAAAATGGGTGATTCAATTTCATGATGAATTGGCACAGGATCCAATGTTGACTCGGGAAAAGTAAAATCAGATGGAGACACCGGAGTCATTATTGAATCAGGAAGTAAAATTGAATCACCAAGTGGGAGATCAGGATCATATTCATGCTCAAGTTCTATTTCAGGAAAGGAATAATTTGCCAAACTATCAATTAGAGTTTCGGCAAGCTCAAATGATGGTACTGAATTAGAATCTTGTTGTCCAAAGCAACGTGACTCCTCCGCTCTAAGAGAGTGGTCAGCGAAAGCAGAATCGACCGAACGGTGAGAACGTAAAGAGTGAACCATCATATCTAATTCATGATCACGGGCTAATCTAGCCTGAGTCATGGCTGCAAGCATCCTTTTATAGTTGATAGGTGCATCATGTTGTGATTGGACTTGAAAAAATGAAGTGTAATCGTGATGAAGTTGTGAGTCGGTGGACTCACGCATCATCATGTCTAAGATTGATGGTGATTGTTGCTTGGACTCCTGCATACTCATCATTTCCCGGATAGATGGTTTTCTATTCTGAATGGGTGGATCTGAGTATGACTCTTGGGAATATTGTGGACAAGGTGGATATGGAGGACAAGTTGGTTGAAAATTGGACTCGGGGGAAGCGAAACCCCATGAACTCTGTGAAGAGTCGAAAGTGGTATGAAAATTTTGGTCATAAGATGGGGGGTATGGGTTATATTCATTCGGATAAGACCATTCCGGCACACTAGGTTGGTCAAAATTATGATATGCCGGGTTGGTAATATCCGAAAAAGAAGTTGGTGTGTAATATGGATCCTCATTAAAATTGAAAAAATTGTTGTTATAGGCCATATCACACAAACACAAACAAAGAAAAAGAAAACAACAAGCAAACAAAAAAGAAAAAATTCTAACCTAAGTTAGGGTAGACCTATGACCTAGACGACTCCTAACTGGTTAGACTGTCCACGGGAGGTAGGGTGTAGACTTTGACCACAAGTTAATCAGCCAGGTCAGGGCAACAGTGGTGGGAGGTTTTCCGTCAAAGACGTTCCTTAATTAAATAACCACCAATCTTCGGGCTTTCGGCCCTCAATCCCCTTCCTAGACACTGATTTGGCAGGAGTCAATTTCCAACACCGTTCCCCCTTAGGATAATCTCCTAATTGAGTCTGAGATGTCCCTAGGGCCAACGTCTACTAATTTTTAGTTAGGCTTGGGTTAGTGAGTGCTTGGAATCTGATTTTTGGGCCAAGGAAGGGTAATTAAATCCCCACCTTATCTTGTTATGGGTTAGTGCCTTAAGATAAATTTGTGCAAGTGTACAAGATATGTAAATAAGATTCACTCAAAGCAATGAAAATCAACCAAGAGATGAGTCCTATTCTACATGAAATGCGAACGTACCTTGCTCCAACACTCTTCAACAGTAAAATAAAGGAATTGAAAAGACACGTGCCTAAAATGCAAACGTCTAACCAATTTTTTATCTTTTTCAACAAGTATTTTACTGTTGATTAATTAGCAGTAAGCAGGGTGATCACAGAGAAAAGATAACATAGCAGAAAACCAATCTTGCAATTTTTAGCAACCTGCAGAAAAATCTGTAAGTAATGAACTACTAAGGCAGCGGAAACGCGGCTATTGCTGCGAATTCGCGGCACTGTAGTAGGCTCTGCTGCTCTGCCTTCGAGGGCAGAGGCACAGAGTTGCTATATGTTCTTGCTGCTGTAATTTTTCCTGTTCTCCAAACCTGCAAACAAAAAGAATAAAAGAATTAGTTAATTTTTTATTTTTTTAAGAGAATACTTACCGTCCCTCCCCGACAACGGCGCCAAAATTTTGATTGAGTTTTTCCCTGCACACAAAATATACAATATCAGATTTAGAACAAGATGTGCAAGGTGCTCAATTCTAATCCGCGGTAGCAATGGCTATGCGGGTCGTGATCCTCAGGGAGGGACTAGCGATGGAAGCGTTTAAGTAAGTTATCTCTTTTTTATTTATTTTTATTATTTACAATGGTATTTACAATGAAGTGGAAGAAAAGAATTTGGAAAGATGTAGAAGATGTGGATCTAAACTAAAATTAGAGAGAAAACTATAACACATACATACCTCTTCTGCCCTGCTTACCTTTGATCCGTTTACAACAACTTACCTTGTCTTTGAAGGCGTTCAAGTATGGCGTATAGGATCATCCACCTTCGCAATCTGCACTACGAAAGAAAGAACAAACTAAAGAGAGGGCTTGTTCATCTCCATAGGCCATCAAGGGCACTTCTTCGGCTAGGCAGTCTCGAAGCAATCAGATCTCACGATTTGCAAGTCATCAGAGAAAGAAACAATGACATAAAACAAAAATAGAAGAACAACGATAGAACAAAAATAGAGACACAATAAAACAAGAATAAAATAAAAAGAACAAAAACAAACCTCGAGTCGATTCAATTAACAATGGAGGAAAAGTAAGACTTACACCGCTGTCACCTCAGTACAAGCATGAACTCCTTCCTCCATGAAAGCATCCTCTCCTCTCAGTTACAAAAATTACAAAAGAAAACGAAAATAAAAACCTAACCTAAATTACAAGTTAGCCTAAAACCCTAGATTTTTGCTCTGTATTTTTTGTACGCCCTTTCTGTTGCGTCTGCAGGGGTATTTATAGGTGCGAAGTCCTCCACGAAAACTGGTCCCTGGATAAGACTGGAATGCCGCGGAAACGCGGCTTGGGCCGCGTTTCCGCGGCCATGTGGTGGCGGCTGGCACGCGCTTTGGCGTGTGGCCTCCCCTGGTCCGTCCATCTGGGCGTTTCCTTCTGGAAGTTGAATCTCGACTTTTTATTTTGGATTTTCGGGATAACTTGGGAAGCAAGTTACCCTAAATCCAAATCTTTTATCAACGAATTTGTGATCTTGAATTCTCCTTCTTTGGCTTTTATCCTCATCCTACAAGTATTTAGGGTTGAATAGAAGTCTATCCTTCCCTCTTCTTTTGGTATTTGCAACTTTTGCCCTTGGTATTTGCAATTTTGATATTTGATAATTGCAACTTTTGCATTGGGCTTTAAATATGGGCTTTTGGGCTTCTTTTGAGGCTTTATTCTTTTATTTTTATTTCTCAAGGCCTGCACACAATAAATAATAAAATATTAGTAAATGTACAGAATTATATGAATAAATATGAAACTGTGATGGTAAATGTAATGATAAAAATGCACTTTTCACTACCAATCAATCTAGATGAATCCCTTTTGATGTGACAATAAACCCAAGGAACTTGCCACTTGACACTCCCAAGAAGGATTTTGTCGGGTTCATTTTCAGTTGATGAGCCCGCATTATGTCGAACATTGTTCTCAGGTCGCGAAGATGTTCATCCTTGTTGCGGCTTTTGACAGCAATGTCGTCGACATAGCATTCTACCGTTTTTCGGAGGTGATCGCGGAAGATTGTACTCATTGCCCGCTAGTAGGTTGCTCCGGCGTTCTTCAGTCCAAAGGGCATTACAGTGTAGCAGTATACCCCTGATGGTGTTCGAAAAGAAGTATGCTTCTCGTCGTCGGGATACATCTAAATCTGGTTGTACCCTGAAAAGCCGTCCATGAAAGACATCCTTTCGAATCCTCATGTGTTGTCAATCATGACATCGGTGATGGGCAGTGGGAATTCGTATTTAGGACAGGCCGTATTGAGATCACGGAAGTCGATGCAAATTCGTATTTTTCCGTTCTTCTTGAGGACGGGGACGATGTTAGCTACCCAATCTAGATGTTGTTCCTCCCGGATGAAGCCACATGCAATGAGCTTGTGAACTTCGGCTTCAATAACTTCCATAATGTTCGGGCGAAACCGACGTTGTTGCTGCTTGACTGGCTTGACGTCGGGCCTGATATTTAGACGGTGCATAGCGACCTGTGGATCAAGTCCGGGCATGTCTTCGTAGCTCCATGCGAAGACGTCTATATACTCTTTTATGAGCATTATCAATTCTTCCTTTTCTATAAGTGATAGGCTTTCACTTATAAAAATGGGTTTGGGATGGTCTTGATTACCCAGGTTGACCTGCATCACCTTGTCTTCAGTAGGTGGTTCGCGCAGCTCGAATCGCTTTTCCCACTGGAGGTTTAATTGCTGGGCCCATGGTTCCTCATCGGCAGCCTCTGCAGGTTCTAATTGACTGCTTGAAGCCATATTAACAGTGAGGTTTTCGAACATCCTCCTACACTGACATCTGAGTCCCACTCGGAGGATAAGGCCGAATGTGATGGAATTGGTCCATCGTCTTTGACTTGAAATGTTGTTGATGATGTGGGTGTAACGTATCCCAACCCCCTGCGTGTACTATCATAGTAATTTGCAGGTTTCCCTTTTGGGACAAAATTACGGATCAAACTGCGCCTTCCTTTTCCAAAATTCAGGCCCGCTCCATGCTTCAAGTCATATCCCATTTTCTTCATAATATGGCGCGCTGACCGCGTATAATGAAAGAACTGTGGAGTGTCTGAATCTGAGCTTGAATCTGCAGCTGTGAGTTCCCGTGGTTGGGTTCTACCGAAGATTATCGGCAACTGACCTTGTCTGGACGGAGGGATCAACAGCGTGGCCCCTTCTATAGCTTCCATAGGTGTGCTGGCCGCACTCGGCTTATTTAAGGGCATATACAGACAGCCATCTGTAATGGCTTTGATCGACCCAATACTCGCAGGATAATCAAAAGAAATATTATCATTAATTACCCATTCACCTTCATCTTCAGAAGGAGTATTACATTGGGGATTATTAAGACATGCTATAATTGGTTCGCCAATCAGAATGGCTGGCATGCCTACTTCGGATTCTGAATCCGCCTCGTTGCCACTTTCATCATCGTCTGGCAATGGTTCTTAGGCGTTCTACCGTCCTCTTGATACAGGAGAGCGTTGGTGAAGTAATTTTCCACCCCTCTGAAGGGTTGCTTTTCAGCAAAGACAGTTCGTACTGTCACATCATCTTCAACATATTTGAAGCATTGGTGGAGAGTAGAGGGAACGATCCAGTTGGCATGGATCCATGGCCGTCCTAGCAGCAGGTTATATGATGTGTCAGCGTCAATGATATAACACGTCACTTCTGACTTCAGGCTCCCGATTCTGCAACGGAGTCGAATTTTCCCAAGTGGATGACTGCTCCCGGCGTTGAAACCGTATATTGTAGTAGTGGTTGCGGACAACCTATATAGCGGTATGCCGAGGAAGTAGAGAAGCCTTTTGGGGATGATGCTGAGTGCGGATCCCGGATCGACTTGTATTCTTTCAATGCACGTTGAACCGATATATCCGGTGTAGTACAGAGGTCGATCGTGCTTGTTGTCTTTGAGAAGCATATCTTCCGCCGTGAATGTAATAACGGGCACCTTTGATTGTGTGTGATGACACTCTGGGCAAGGAGACCGAACGTCATCATTAGGGACCTCAGGCATGCATGTCAGAAAGGATTCTGAATTGGCTAGCGCATCCCTGAGTGCTTCTCTTGTCTCTTTTGAGAGACGCAGGAGCTCGTGTATTGTGATACGAGCCGGGATATTAGCCAGCTGAGCTAATATGTCGAAACGAAAGGGCGTATCAAGCCCTTGGCCTGATGGTTTCTTCAACACGTGGTCGAACCGTACCTCCTTAGGCTTCTCCTTTCCCTTTGTTGGAACTGGAGTGGATGCTGGTATTGGTACTGACGTCGTTTGCTGTTGTATCTCGTCAGTAGACTTTTCATACTGTCTCAAGTATGATTTTCCAGATCGGGTGTCCGTCTGTTGAGGCGCATCGGCTTGCGTCGTGCAAGCATGCTTTTCTCCTTCTGAATCGCTGAGGGAAGCCGATGTAAGGTTGCCATCGTCTGGCAGGACAGAGATGACATTGCAAGATTTGCCCTTTAAGTTGGGCTCTTTTGAATCTCGCTGTACGTCTTGGACGAGGTCCGGGTGTATCCACATGACTTCCCCTGTCTCCAATGTTAGGGGAACGAGACCTTTATCATCTCGAGTCATGGCCGCAGGATGTCTAACTTCCAACCGTGCCGCGGGGGCTGGATGGTGATTAGTATCCAATATTGCATATTTTACATCATAACTCCCATGCATATTACAAATAAATATGTGATTTTTACTCCTCTTCTCTACTTATTTGCAGGTACACAATTAATGGAGAGATATTCAAATAATCATTTAATTACCACTAATTAAGGTGATTAATTAAAAGATTAAAGATAAAGCCAAATCAAATCCAGATCTAGAGAGATCCGCGCAACAAACTCAGAATCCAAGTATGCCACGTGGCCAACCACCTTGTAACCAATCTCCAACAGAAAAATCTCCATCAACGGCCAGGATCAAGCCGCGGGGCGCGGCATGGGCGCGGCAGTTGCATGGAGATTTGGTCCCGGATTTTGTGGCAACAAACCTCTCTCTGGAAGCTTCTCAGTTCTCCTATAAATACCCCATGAAGACCTGCGTACAAAAACTGATCAGAGAGAGAGGGAGATTAGTTTAGGGTTTGTAATTTTTAGTTGTTTTTCTCTAGTTTTCTTTCTTTAGATCTCTCTTCTCTATCCCTAGATTTCATTACAAAAGAGAGTGATTGTGAGGGAGAGAGCTTGTGTAATCAAGGGTGACAACTTGAAGCTATGCAAGGATTGATCCATCCTCCATTCCTCTACTTGAGTTTGATTCTAGTTTCTTGTGCTTTCTTTACTTGCTTTATTACTTGCTTTGTTTAGTTCTTGCAATCTAATTCAAGCTTTGTTTTAGTTCTTTAATGGCTTCTTGTAGCTAGATTTTCATTCCATGTACTAGTTTAACCACTAGCTTAGCCACTTCACTACTCATGGGTGATTGCTTTTGTTAATCTTGCAAGTGTATGATCTTCTCTTCTCCGATGGTTAAACCACCATCTTGCAAATGAGAAAGTAATTAGGTCAACACGCTAGACAAATTCCAAGCCTATGGAGTGACAACATTAGGCAAAGCTTTCATTATCAAGGAGTTTGGTAAGCTTTGGCAAGCTAGCAAGGTAATCTAGTCTTGGATCTCTTTCTTTAAGTTTCTTGATTCTTTTCTTGTGAATACTACAACCAATTCTTGATTTCTTTTCCAACGACTTCCACATGAACATATCCATCTTCTTTTAGTTTCTTTTGCATCACTAAGTTTATAATCAAGAGAAGACTACTAGTTTTATCACTTCACAACCTAACGTTTAAAGCTTCCATCGCGAGCTCTCCCTGAGATCCGACTCGGTATAGCCCTAGGCTATAGCGGAGACAAGAAAGGGTACATCAAATACATTTCTATACACATAATAAGTACACCTTCCCGTTTAATCAAAATGGCGCCGTTGCCGGGGAGAGCGACGTATTTTTTTGGTTTAAAGTGAAGTACTAAACTATTATTCTTCTCTGTTGCAGGTTTCAGGAGAAGAAAACAGGAAATTCTTTACTGCAGTAACATCTAAGTGAACCTGGCTCTCTGCTCAAGAAAACAGAGACCAGGCTTCCACTGAAGTGCCGCGGACCCGCGGCATATCCAGTGGAAACGCGGCACTTTTGAGAGAAGTTCTCACCAAATTTCTGCAGGACCTCTGGTTCTGAAAAATACTGCTGTTTCTATACTTGATTTCCTGTATACTTCACTGTATTCCTGTTAATTAAAAAACAGTAAAAAGTTGATTGAAATTGCTAAAAATTGTTTAGACACTTGCATTTTAGGCACGTGTCTTTTCAATTCTTTACTTTTACTGTTGAAGAGTGCTGGAGGCAAGGTACGTGTTTGCATTGCATTTAGACTAGGACAAACTCCTTGCTTGATTTTCATGCTTTGAGTGAATCCTTGTGATATTTCTTGTACACTTGCACAATTCAAATTTAAGGGCATACCCGTAAATAAGATAAGGTGAGGGAGGTCATTACCCTTTCCTTAGCCCGAAAACCACAACCCAAGCACTCACTAACCCAAGCCTAAATTAATAAAAAAAGTAGACGTTGGCCCTAGGGACATCTCGGACTCAACTAGGAGATTATCCTAAGGGGGAAAGTGTTGGAATTTAACTCTTACAAAATCGGTGTCTAGGAAAGGGGTTGAGGGCCGAAAGCCCGAAGGTTGCTGGTTACTTAATTAAGGAACGTCTCCGGACGGAAAACCTCCCACCAACCTTACCCTTCCCTGGCTGATTAGCTTGTGGTTAGAGTCTACACTGAACCTCCTGTGGACGATCTATTGTTAGGAGTCGTCTAGGTCTAAGTCTACCCTAACTTAGGTTAGAATTTTCTTTTCTTCTTTTGTTTGTTTGTTTGTTTGGTAGTTTGTTTGTGATTGTGTGATATGGCTTATAATTACAATTCTTTCCATCCATATGTCACACACACTCCATATTCGGATAATTCCAACCCGGTATTTTATGATATGCACCACCACAGACACCGGGTTGGCCTTATCCGAATCACTACGACCCATACCCCCCATCTAATAATTATAATGTCCAAAATAATTTCAACTCTTTACCGAGTAATTGGGGATTCCAGTACCCCGAGTCAAATTATCAAAAACCTTGTCCACCATATTCATTTCCTGAGTCCACTTCATATACTCCTTTTCTGAACTCCCTTTGAAGAAAAATCTGAGTTGCAAAGGAGTATAGAAGCCAATTTACTGAGAGTTGAGCAACAACTTCAAAAACCATTTGTCTCTCCAATTCCACCATATTCTCAAGAATCTTACTCAGTTACACCTTTTCATAATGAACAACCATTTGCTTGTGAACCGAGTAAAGATTTCTTGTGTGAGTCAACTTTTCCATCATCACACACTTTTGACTCACACTTCCAAGACAACACTTCCTCTTTCCATCAAAACAATGAAATCATCGATTATGGAAAGATGCTTGAAGACATGACCAATGCTCAAAATGCTAGGAATCGTGACATAGAATTGATGATCCAAACTCTTCATTCTCATCCTCTTTCTAATGTCACTAGCCACTCTAAATCCAAAGAGTCATGTAGTCTTGGAAGTCCAGATTCAATTTCAGCACACTCACCTGAACTTGTCCAAACTTCAGATCCAATTGATACATTGGCAAGTTTTTCATTTCCTACACTTGAACTTGTCCAAAATTCAAATCCTGTTGACATTTTGGCAAGTTTCTCATTTCCTAAAAATGAACTTGTCCACACTTCTGAAAATCCAATTGATATATTGGCAAGTTTTCCTTTTTCTGAAATTGAACTGGAACATGATTTTGATCCTGAACTTCCACTTGATGATTCCATATTACTTCCTGATTCAATCATGACTTCCATATCCTTACCTGATTTCAATCCATTTCCCGAGTCAGTATTGGATCCATTTCCTATCCATTGTGAAATTGAATCACCAATCTTTTATGATCACATAGAACTTGGCCAATTCCATACTTCTGAAAATCCCATTGATAAATTGGCAAGTTCTCCACATTTTATTGAATTACATGAGGAATGTGATCTTGAACCCCAACTTTGTGATTCAATCCTTCTTTCTGATTCCATAATGACTCCGGTATCTTTACTTCACTTTAATTCTTTCCCGGAATCAACCTTGGATCCTTTCACAATTCACAATGAAAGTGAATCATCCATCTTTGAGGATCATGTTGAACTTGCCCAATTTTACACTTCCGAAGATACCATTGACATTCTGGCAAGTTCTCCATCTTGTGGAATTGAACTCAAATGTGACCTTGATTTTCTCAATCTCTTTACTTCTGAAACTGATTGTACAATTCTTAAGGAAGATGTTGACTTAAGTTTTGAAGAATTGTACGGTGATGAGCTTGAATTTCTTAAAATTGGAAGTAAAGAGATATCACTTTTAGAAAGTCACATTCCATCGTTGGACTCTGATTGTGGACTTGAGTTTTCATTTCTTGACTTGGACACAATTTCTGACTTCACTTCGACTCCTGAACCATCACTTGATTTAAATCATAATCCTGAGTCGGTGTTCCTTTCCGAGTCCAAGTCAACAGTTCTATCAGTTCATACTCCATTCTGTGACAAGGAATTTGATAAATTTGAGTCTGAAATTATTTGGAAAATCTTAAAATTAGATGGGGGCATGTACATAATTAAAATAACACACGCACACATCATTCTTGTGGGTCATATTTTCGCTATTTTTGGTGGGTTCCTGAAAACCCAAAGAAAAGTTGATTGGGCCATGTTTCGTGGACCAATCAGACCACCACCGGAACCACCACCTTAAGGTAATTTTTTCCTTCCCTCTTCATTTTTGTTTCATGCATACATATATCATGATGCATTGAGGACAATGCATGAAATAAGTGTGGGGAGGGTTTACTAACATAGAGTTTTTAGACTTTCTTTCTTTTACATTTCCTTTCTTTCTTTTTACATTTCTTTAGAAATAATAAAAATAAAAAAATAAAAAAAATAAAAACTTTTTGAAATAAGAAACAAAGTTTTGCTCTATTTTAAGAAAATTAAGATGTATCTTAGAAATTAAGAAAGCCTTAATTATTACATCTTAAACTTAGTTGAAATAATAGATCTTGTTTGAAAATTATAGGCTAAGTAAGTAAAATTGAGGAGATATTTTTATCTTGCATTTTTGCCTTAGATACTATGCACTTTACACTTACACATTTCTTGGGATGGAAACAAAGACCAAAAATGCCATATACATATATATAAAAAAAAAAAAAAAAAAAAGAGAAAAAGAAAAAAAAAAGAAAAAAATATATAAATAAAAGATCACTTATTAAGCTGGAAATTGTGCCTCAAGAAGCATGATGACTCACGCCTAACAGTGATCTCACTTATTAAGCTGGGTAATTGTGCCTCAAGAAGCATGATTATTCACGCCTAACGGTGATTAAGAATAATCCCTCTTAGTTTTGTGGCCTTTTTCACTCGAGTCCTTAAACCCGAGGGATGTTTCCTCATCTGGTGCCCTAAGACCATCTGGTCTGGGAGTCATCGGTTATAGGCTCGCTACATGGGTGAATTAGAAAGCCTAATAAAACTAAGGGAAGAAAAAAAAAAAGAATATATATAAATAAATGGCTTGATGGTTGGAGTTGAAATCCCAGAAATATTCACAGAGCACGGTGTGCATCTATCTAGGTTTTATGAAAGATAAAGTATTCAATCCAATTTTGAATTCTTACCTTAATTAAAGACAAGATCTTGCATGGATACTAAGTTTAAGGAAGAATGATTATAGGTGGACTTATGACCTAGGATCACTTATATTTTCGCAAAAATAGTTCGTAAACATGTCTCTTATTCAAAATGCGTTTTCAAAACACTAACATTTGTTTTCTTTCTTTATGGATTTTGTGGGTGTAATCCGCTGAAAACCCTCAGGAGACAACACTCCTCCTCTAGGGTAACCTAGAGGTTTAACGGCTTGTTGCACATGCTCAGTGCAATCGCGTCACCTGCGAAAGTGGTGTAATAAATTGTTAGTCTAGATTTTCTTTTTTCTTTGTTTTGCTCGGGACGAGCAAACGAATAAGTGTGGGGGTGTGATTAGTATCCAATATTGCATATTTTACATCATAACTCCCATGCATATTACAAATAAATATGTGATTTTTACTCCTCTTCTCTACTTATTTGCAGGTACACAATTAATGGAGAGATATTCAAATAATCATTTAATTACCACTAATTAAGGTGATTATTAAAAGATAAAGATAAAGCCAAATCAAATCCAGATCTAGAGAGATCCGCGCAACAAACTCAGAATCCAAGTATGCCACGTGGCCAACCACCTTGTAACCAATCTCCAACAGAAAAATCTCCATCAACGGCCAGGATCAAGCCGCGGGGCGCGGCATGGGCGCGGCAGTTGCATGGAGATTTGGTCCGGATTTTGTGGCAACAAACCTCTCTCTGGAAGCTTCTCAGTTCTCCTATAAATACCCCATGAAGACCTGCGTACAAAAACTGATCAGAGAAGAGAGGGAGATTAGTTTAGGGTTTGTAATTTTTAGTTGTTTTTCTCTAGTTTTCTTTCTTTAGATCTCTCTTCTCTATCCCTAGATTTCATTACAAAAGAGAGTGATTGTGAGGGAGAGAGCTTGTGTAATCAAGGGTGACAACTTGAAGCTATGCAAGGATTGATCCATCCTCCATTCCTCTACTTGAGTTTGATTCTAGTTTCTTGTGCTTTCTTTACTTGCTTTATTACTTGCTTTGTTTAGTTCTTGCAATCTATTCAAGCTTTGTTTTAGTTCTTTAATGGCTTCTGTAGCTAGATTTTCATTCCATGTACTAGTTTAACCACTAGCTTAGCCACTTCACTACTCATGGGTGATTGCTTTTGTTAATCTTGCAAGTGTATGATCTTCTCTTCTCCGATGGTTAAACCACCATCTTGCAAATGAGAAAGTAATTAGGTCAACACGCTAGACAAATTCCAAGCCTATGGAGTGACAACATTAGGCAAAGCTTTCATTATCAAGGAGTTTGGTAAGCTTTGGCAAGCTAGCAAGGTAATCTAGTCTTGGATCTCTTTCTTTAAGTTTCTTGATTCTTTTCTTGTGAATACTACAACCAATTCTTGATTTCTTTTCCAACGACTTCCACATGAACATATCCATCTTCTTTTAGTTTCTTTTGCATCACTAAGTTTATAATCAAGAGAAGACTACTAGTTTTATCACTTCACAACCTAACGTTTAAAGCTTCCATCGCGAGCTCTCCCTGAGATCCGACTCGGTATAGCCCTAGGCTATAGCGGAGACAAGAAAGGGTACATCAAATACATTTCTATACACATAATAAGTACACCTTTCCCGTTTAATCAGATGGGTCCCGTCAGGAACTGTGATCTTTTGGGTGCTGCCGAACTCAAGAGTCACCATATTAGCAGTGACTTTCTTCTGCTCTGTCTTCAATGTCAGAACCCCAGCATCGATTAAGGCTTGTATCCTGTCCTTGAGGACATAGCACTTGTCGGTAGGATGGTGAATCATCCTATGGTAGAGGCAGTATTTGGGGTCGTTTGTGCGCCCTATCTCATTAGGACGTCGAGCATCTGGTAGCTTCATCTTATTCCCTTTGTGGAGCAGATGGAATATCGTGACCACCTGATCGTCTTTGAAGGAGTACTGTTTTGGAGGGAACTTAGGCTCCTGATTGTTGAAGCCGCTCTTCGTGGCCTTCGACTGCACATCTCCGGATAACTCCACAGACATAGTCTCTTTCCCTTTAACTTGAGAAGACCGCGGGAGGTCGCTACGCCCTTTATTGTTCATACCCCATTTGCCTCTAGGGGCGGATGGTTCGAACTTTTTAGCCGACTTTTCGGCTATCTCAGCTTGTTCGACCAATTCCTTCCAAGTGTGGGCTTTAACAGCCCCCATGCGAACTTCCACTTGGTCTAAGAAGTTGTGTCTGCATGTCTGTAAGAGCATAGGTATTGGCATCCCTGCTGGACACATCAAGGATAAATTTCTGAACTACTCAAATAGTCACGGACAGATTCGCCCTTCTTTTGTATGGTGGAGAGGAGCTTGTCCATGGTCACTTCGGTGTCGTCCTCATAGAAACGAGAGAGGAACCGGGTTTCCAGGTCGATCCAGGAATTGATAGAGCCCGAAGGGAGACTTCGGAACTAGTCGAATGCCACCCCCTTTAAGGTGCCAATGAACAGCCTAGCCATGATGGCGTCGTTGCTTATAACATTATCAGTCTGGGACCGGAAGTAATAGATATGCTGATTTGGCGAGCTCTTACCATCATACGTATGCAACGTTGGTGGTTTGAACTTCGGTGGATATGGCACCGAATCCCACTCCAGCGGGTAAGGACGGATTGCCCCTACTTTCTTTAATTCATCCCTCTGAGCTAGGGATGCAATTTGAGCTTGGAGGCCTTTAAGGACTTCGGCATCTAAGGAAGAACCCTCCTTGGATTTCTCCGTCTTTGGCTGCTCATTGCTGAAATGTTCCTCCTCATCGTGATTGCTCCCGGCATCATTGTCATTCCGATTGCTGAGGAGTCGAGCAAGCATCTATTGGATATTGTCCAGGGCTTCTTGCTGGGTCTTAGAAGTTTGCTCCTGAGCTTCCAGGCGCTGACGAAGGTCATCGTTACCGTTATCAGCCATATTGACTGATGCTTTGTTTGTTCGCACTGAGCTAACTGTCACCGAAGAGGCGTACCCACTATCTTCATCTTCTTCATCTGATGGTTGGGGTGATCTCCTGGGCTGCGACGAGGTTAAGGCTGTCGAAGAGGAAGGCTGCTCATAATTATAGGGTATCGCCACCCTAGATCTGGGTTTTGAAAAACACCTTCTTCACGCACCAAGACTTCGCCTAAGCCTGGGCTGTAATCTGGATCTGGGGACTCTCGTCCTCTTCTGGTCATGTTGACGGATGCAGAGGCTGGATCTCGTAAGATGCTCCTTTGCGATGCTTCATTGGGACACGTACAGATAGCCGATCAAAGACTGATTGCCGGCATGGAGAAGTGGCGAGGATTGATCGTAACCGGCAACGAGTTGAATGGACTGTCACCAGCTGACATCCCCTTTGTTGACAATAGGGGGGAGTAGTTCGGAAAGACTCCGACTTCCGTTTGTTCGCCAGGAGTTCCTGCAAGCCAAGCCTATTAGAGCCTGGATAACCCCATGGAGAGGCCTCTTTGGAGTGTACACAGGATGACGTGTCGTTCCTCTTATCCCTGCAGAAGGGATTAACACTGAATAGCGCTTTTGTTCTAGCTTCGCCAACAGATGCGAGCTTAGCGCTTGACGAACTGGAAAGCGGAGCACGCTGTGGTGCTTTAACCGCTATGCCGCTGCGAAGGGGATTAGCCTTAGATAACACTTTGGCCCTAGCCTCACGGTCGTGGACCAGTGAGTATGCTGCGGTACAGTAGCTTCGCTTATGAAAAACGAGGCTGGCACAAGGCATTGCTGCTTTGAATTGGGCGACGGTATGATTGCCGTCTTGACTTCATGGTCGGCAGCATTGTTGGAGCAGACAGGCATCTTGCCTTTTTCTTCACGAGAGAGGCGCGGTTTTGGCGTAGCTACGCCTGAAGCTTTGGCCAGAGACTTCTGTTTAGGTTTCCACATCTGCTTTGGCAGAGTATGCTTAGGTTCGCAAGGAACCTGACTAGCCACACGCGAGGCTGTGGGGTGTTGGCAAAATTCTGCTTCTGGTTTCTGCTTGAAACCTTGGTCGTGGAGACCTTCCTATGCTTCCGTGCTCGAAGCATTAGGCCACCCCCAGAGAGGACTTCTTCAAATCTTCTTTGATCGAACTGGACGATCAGGTTCTCGAGAGTGCAGGACTTGGGCTGCGGGCATGCTTCCTCGTTGCGCCAGAAAATCGCAGTAGTTAGGTTCATAAAGAACCTTTCCCGTCTCCGCAGAGACTTTCCTTGAAGATTTAGCCAGAGAGGCTCTGGCTGCACCGGCTTTTCCGAATTCAGAGTTAGACCCGAAGGTCTGTTCGTCGCATTGCGACACTTGATTCTCAGCTGTGGTGAATACAATCCCCAGCGGAGTCGCCATCTTGTTTTCCATATATTTGCAAATGGGAAAACTTACAATAAAAAGGTTTGAGGAGCTAAATTATAAGTATTCTTAAAAAGATTACAAGTAGATCTCCTCAGAGATTCTGGAGAAGTGTGCCAATAGGAGTCTGGTCAGCGCGTGACACCATTTGTCCCTTTGACGATGCGAGCGATGAGATTCCCTTCTCGCCTGGTTCTGGGAATCAGAGAATAGAGGGTGGTAGAACCCTCTTGCTACTTCTCAAAACCGCCTTCAATTAGGAATTCCTTCTCGCCTGGTTCCAGAGATTCCTTGAGAAGAAGGTGTTATTAGGGTATCAGCACCCTGAATAGAGAAGTAATTCTCTAAAAGTCTCTGAATTCAAGAACGCACGGTGCGTCGTGAAGAAGCCTCTACTTGTGGAGTTCTCTTGAAGAAGTCTCTGCTTGTGGAGTCCTCTTGCGCCTGTCGTGTGTCTCTCCTTGTGCGTGTCTGTCTCCTTGTGCCCCTAGCGGGCTATTTATAGGGAGAGCAAGGGTATAATTATCCCCTTGAAGATATGGAAACAGATTGAATCGAATCTGTTTGAATTTGGAAAGTAGCCTTGCTGCGAGGCTAAGATCGGCTTCTGCGAAGCTAGAAATGGCAGGTCGGTTGATCTCCTTGATCTGTTTTGATCCTTTCCATATCGTTGGAGGATTTCCCTTGATCTTCTTACTCGTTTTAAGAGAGTCAAGAGATTGTGGCAATCAACTACCAAATTTGATCTCTGATTTGATCTTAATTGGATTTGATCTGATTGGATCCGATCTCATCCGGAGATTGATTGGTCAAAGGTTGACCACAGCAGATCCGTAGCGGCACTGCCCGCTTTGAGCTCGCAGCGGAGCTGGAGACGGTTCTGGCGAAGTCCGAAAGAAACCCTTCGGCGGAGCTAGAAGTCCTCTGTGGCGAAGTTATAAGTTAGCTTCCTGGCGAGGCTTTGAATGGCTTCAAGGCGAAGTCGGATGATCCTAACCTCTCAAGCGAGGCTATCCCTTTGGGCTCATGTGATGCTAAGTGCTAGCACCTTAGACCTGCTGAGGTCTGATTTAGAAACAATCCGGGTTCATTATCTGCTTGCTGGATCAGTGGAGTCCAAGTTGCTTCCTTGTCCCTCAGAGATGGGTGAAAACTGGTCTTCCGCTCGTCTGTCACTTGTCTTTTGTAAATGTCAACAAGTTTAGACATTGTTCGGACCAATAAGAATCTTGTCTTTTTTAAGTGTCAACAACAACGAGTTTTCACCAATATAAAAAGGCCATGGGAATTGAAGATGATAATATTGATTTTAGTACTATTACATACGGTCAATTATTTGCATTCGTTAAAAAGGAAGCACTACTAGCCTGTCAAAAATTAAAATTTCAAGCCAAATACGGTAATAAACGAAAAGAAATGGGCCCTTTCTGTGAAGCATTTGGCATCACAGGAATAAAAGCTCCCTCAATAGAAAAGAAACACAAACAAAAAATGATTCCTTATAAAAAGCATAAGCCAAAGAAATACAATATTCTCGAAAACATTCAAACGAAGATTATTATCAATCTAAAAGAATTACTTGTTATAAATGTTGCAAACCTGGTCACATCACAAGTAAATGTAAATTAAAAGGCAAAAATAGAATTAATGAAATCATAGACAATCTATCAGATATAGATTCAAACATAAAAGAAATTTTAAAGAAAAATTACAACTCTATTCTGAAATTAATAAAATATCTGAAGATGATGGATTTTACTATTCTTCAAGTTCTAGTGACCATACGTGTACATATAAACAAATTAATATGATTAATACAAGAAACACTCTAAAATTACCTAAGGCAAAAAATTTAAAAAAAGATTCAAAAGAATTGATATTCGATATGATACAACAGATTACAGACTCGGAAAAACAAAAGGAACATTTAGAAAAATTGAAAACCCTAATAATCAATGAAGAAGACAATACGGATAAACTAATTCAACCTTTTAGTATCTCAAAACTTTTTGAGACCTATCCCGTAAATACAACCTTGAAGCCCCAACCAAATAGCATTCATGAACTTCGAACAGAAATAAAATTATTAAAAGAAGAAATTAAGAATATTAAAGAAAATTTAAGCCAAATAGAAACAAAAAATTTAGCATACGAAACCCAAATGTGCCTTATTCAGACTCAACTCGATAAAGGAAAAGAAATTGCAACCATATCGGAAGAAGAGTTACCTTTCTCATTAAACGAAATCACCATTTCAACCACTGAACCCTCCGACTCTAACTTCATTTCAACTACTAAGGGATTCACATATCAGAAATGGTTTGTATTCATAAATATTACAATTCACAATTCTAAATTCACAATATTCATAGGGGAACCATAACACCAATCAATAGATCAATAGAATTTGCAAACAAATTTCCCGATGAAATTAAAGATAAAACCCAGTTACAAAGATTTTAGGATGTTTAAATTACGTATCTGATTTCATCCCAAAAATACGAATAATTTGTGCACCACTATTTCAAAGACTCCAAAAATCTACCAGCATGGTCTGATAAGCATACTCAAATAGTCAAAGAAATTAAAGAGAAAGTCCATTCATTACCATGTCTATGCATTCCTCATCCTCATGCATTCATGATAGTTGAAACAGATGCATCGGATATAGGATACGGTGGCATACTGAAACAAAGATTTCAACAAACATCTCATGAGCAACTGGTTAGATTTCATTCTGGTGTATGGCTCGGTCCTCAAAAATCTTACTCCACCATCAAAAAGGAAATTCTTTCCATTGTTCAAATTATTTCTAAATCCAAGATGATCTTCTGAATAAAAAATTCCTTCTCCGAATTGATTGTCAATTCGCTAAATTTATTCTTGAAAAAGATGTTCAAAATATTGCATCTAAGCAAATTTTTGCTAGATGGCAAGCCATTCTTTCTATTTTTGATTTTGATATAGAGTATCTTAAAGGTTCAAATAATTCCTTACCCGATTTCCTAACTCGTGAATTCTTAACCACAAATTCAAAATGAGTACCGACAAAGGCAAATCTCCGATTCAAAAGACCGTCAATTCCAAAGACTATGAAATAAAAATCTCATCACTTTCATCCTCGCCTATTCAAAGTCCCAATAAATTCCAAGTCTTAGGTAATTTTCCTCCTCTTCCTTATGCCATGACTCTTCAAACGCCTTCTGCTAAAATTCAAAACACATCACGCCCTCAGTCAACATCTGAATCATCTCCTTATTTCACCAAAAGGAATCCAGAACATCTACTCCTTACCACCTTTACTGAAATTCCTGATTACAAAACCCTCTCCTCATTTGTTAATAAAATCCTACCTTCTGGTTGTCAATGGATTCCAGACGACCCACTCAAAACTCAACGATATTATGAACTTGTTCTCGTTGACTCTGGCTCTATTGAGCTATATCATTCTATAGACAAAAACAATCCCGACAGAATCTCTTATTCAAAATGCATCATCAAAAGAGTAATCAAACCGACAGAATGGGCATCTTATGCTACAATGAAGGATTTTATAGTCAATTACATTCCAAAAGGTTACTCCTATCATGATTATCGGATGGCCTGGTATCGCGCATTCCTCTACAGACCATTTGATCATTCATGGTTTTTTTACCTTTCATTCAAACTGTCAAGAAGATTTTCCAATTTGGTTCTATGAGTG
>JAVJIF010032778.1:40000-86072 GCA_038442645.1 Agave tequilana
AACGTCATTTATTTTATCATACTTAGGTCGCAGTTGTTTCTGATTGCAGTGTAGTCTTATGCGACGTTGGTCGCAGTGTCGAAACGGGTCGCAGTTGTTTTTTATTGCACTGTAGTCCTGGGTGACCTAGGTCGCAGTGTCGACCAGGGTCGCAGTTGTTTCTGATTGCACTGTAGTTTTATGCGACCTTGGTCGCAGTGCGGTCTTGGGTCGCAGCTGTTTCTGATTGCACTGTAGTCTTATGCGACCTTGGTCGCAGTGTCGTCCCTGGTCCAAGTTTATGTTTGCAAAGTATCACTGCGACCGTGGTCGCAGTTTATAAAAGAAAATATGCTTTTTACAAACATTTTTCGCAGTGTATGATTGCACTGTAGTCTTATGCGACACTGGTCGCAGTGTCGTCCGGGTGCAAGTTTTTTGTGTTTACATTGTATGACTGCGACCGAAGTCGCAGTTTATTAGAAACAAATATGCCTTTGACCCCCTTATAATTTTTAAATGATCATTGGTCTGAACTGTTTATTTTTTCTTACTATGTAGGTAAACAACAGATAAAGGTTCATCCTCTGAGATTAAGCCTGAAACCTATGTGCGAGTTGATGAAGAAATTTAAAAAGTACATTCAGGCAGATTTCGTAGAGGCGATGAACAATACCCCATTTGGCCCAATCTTCATGGCGTTCTACAATGAACAATTTGGGGCTGAAAAGGGTCTAAAATCAAACGTTGCTGTGCTGCGTATTTTAGACCAGTATGATAGGGATACAAGGACCTTTAGAATTGGGGGCAAACAGATTGAGTTAACAGTGGAGGATGTTGCCCTCACATTTGGTCTACCTATCATTGGGGCAGATTTTGTGATGAATAAAACATGTACAATGAAAGATAGAGGGGTGATAAAACATTATTTCCCCAATATAAAGAAGATCACTAAAGTATCCATTGAAGATGCTTTGGATGATCTTCTTGTCAAGAAGAGGCGGAGAGGTGTATTGGATGTGACAAAGGATGAACAGCTTGAGCAGCAAATGACTGTACATGAAATTATAAGAGACATGCACAGACTTGCAGCTCAAGACTTTACCACATTAATCATCCTATACATGTCGGCCACTCTTTTCTTCTCTGGCAGTAAATGCACGGTGCCGTGGTATATTGTGGAACAGATTGCTAATATGCAGCTGATGAGGACAATATGCTGGGCAAAAGCTGTTTGGCAATTCCTGATTGAGTCAATGGACATCTTCAGGCAAACCACGTACGAGCTGCAAGGATGCTCCGTGCAAATAATTGTAAGTAAAAATCTAAAATTTGGCCAACATTGTATGAAATTTACCCAAAAAAATTGTGCATATCTGTGTAAACTAATTTAATTTTCCTTTTTGCAGTATTGGCTATGTGAGAGGGCTCCTATTTTTGAGCCGAGGTCTGGTTTGGAGGACATAACCCCACGCGTTTTAAGATGGGACCTCCAAAATATTAGTAGATCTCTAAATGAAGTTGATCTAAGTGAGATTGACGGCGATATTGTAAGTTAGACTTTTTTTTATGTTCAGTACAAATAAAATGAGACCATAGTCGCAGTATTGAGATGCACCTTTCGCAGTACGTTTTGTGCCTGACAAACAATGTGCGACCATGGTCGCATTCTCCTGAAAATACCTTTTACATGGAATGCGACCATGGTCGCAGTGTTGAGCTGCATGGCTTGGCCAGATAATTTGGGCATGACAAACATACTGCGACCATGGTCGCATTCTTTTCAAAAATACTTCATAAATAAACTGCGACCATGGTCGCAGTTTCATTATTTCATTGTTTTATTTTTTTAGCTTATCTTTTTCTATTTATTTTCAGATTTTGACTCGAATGGGCAACATCTCTATTGCTGAAAAAAATATGATTGGCCTTCCTGTTGAAGGGGAAGAGGAGGAGGAAGAAGAAGAAGCAGAAGATGAAGATGAAGAAGGAGAAGAAGAAGAAGGAGATGAAGGAGGCCATACATATAATGAAGCTGACATCCCGGCGGAAAATGAGCCAGAAGCGGCTGAAACGAGTGAGCAACAACCATATTTTACAGGTTATTTGCCACCACCACGGGATGATCAAGCTGAAGAGATAAAAGAGTTGAGGTCTCAAAATATTCACTTGAGAGAATACGTTTCTCAGCTCGAAATGAAAATTGAAAAAATGGAGACTGAGAGCAGACTCAAGGCTGAATTAAAAATAAAAAGGAGAGAAAAAAGAGAGAAGAAAAAACAAAAAAAGCAGCAGAGGAAATTAAAAGTTAAAGAAGAGGAAGAAGAAGAGCTGCTGAGAGCAGCCGCTGCTGCGAAGAAGGAGAAGGAGAAGAAGAGGGAAGAAGAGGAGCATGATAGAAGAAGATTGGAAGAAGAGAAGGAAAAGGAGGAGAGGAGGAGAGAAATGGAGGAGAATGAGAATGAAAAGAGGAGAATGGAAGAGGAAGAGAATGAGAGGAGAATGAGGGAAGAAGAGGAGAAGGAGAAGAAGAGGAGGGAAAAGGAGGAGCAGGAAAAGGAGGAGAGGAGGAGGGAAGAGGAGGGGGAGGAGAGGAGGAAGAGGGAAGAGGAGGAGAATGAGAAGAGAAGGAGAGACGAGCAGAGGAGGAGGGAAGAGGAGGAGCAGAAGAATAGGAGCATTGAAAAAGAGAAGAAGGAGAAGGAAAAAAGGAGGATAGAAGAGGAGGAGCAGGAAAAGGAGAAGAGGAGGAAGGTGTTGGAGCAGTTAAAGAAGAAGAGGAAGAAAAAGATGAAAGTGGCAGAAGAGGAAATTAAAAGGAAGGTTGAAGAGGAAAAGGAGCAGAAAAGAATGAAGGAACGATGGAGAAGCAGGCTGAAGAGGAGAAGAAGAAAAAACTGGAAGAGGATAAAATCATGAGTTCTGAGTCTATTTTAAATATTGCTGGAGAAGATATCCCAAGTTTTCTCTGAATATAACTCAAATGACTCAAGAAATCCAAAGAGATAAAGCTTCTGAAGAAGAAATTCAAGAACATACTCCGCCTCAGAAGCAATCCTCAAAAGAAGCTGTTTTGGAATACTCAAAAGGAACGATAGAAAGGGGAGTCAAAGAACGCAGGCGCGCTGAAAGAGATCGTATGACTCCAACTTCGTTTATCCAAAACAGAAGAAGAAAAAATGAACATCCTCTTCCACAGCCTGCGGTTGTGAGTTCTGCCACTGGTTTCGGTGACAAAGAGATTTCCTCTACAGAGCCAAAATCAAGAGAATTGACCGAAACCGGAGCATACAGAATTCTGCAGCCCCATCAACAAGCAATTGTAAAAAATTTCTTCGACAAATCCTTCTCTGAGTAAGTTAATTCATATCACAAAAATCTTTTATACCTTTATATAAGAACAATTAAATTACTAACTTTGTTTTGAATATCTTGCAGCTCTACTGCGTATCAGGATACCGAGAACGGAATCATTATTACAAGGAATGACATTGAGGACCTGATATTCAGTAGAGACTTAGACGCAAATATAATTCATTTCTACATGCAGCATCTAGAGAAGGGAAAAGGATTAAAAAGCATATTCTTCCGGAGCGAAGCTTGGGTAAAAATCTACTTTCTCCTTTACAGTTTAATATAATATCAATTGTGAAAAAGATTACTTATATTCTCTATCTCTGTGTATGCATGTACTGCGACTAAGGTCGCAGCTGCGACTAAGGTCGCAGTTTATAATAAAAATGTACTGCCACTAACTAATGTACTGCGACTAAGGTCGCAGTTTATGATTAAAATGTATTGCGACTTCACTCATGTTCTCTATCTGTGTAGGCATGTACTGCGACTTAGGTCGCAGTTTAAACATAAATTGTATTGCGACTTAACTCATGTTCTCTATCTTTGTAGACATGTACTGCGACTTAGGTCGCACTTTATAATTAAAATGTATTGCGACTAACTCATGTTCTCTCCGTGTAGGCACGTACTGCGACCTTTTTCGCAGCTGCGACTAAGTTCGTACTATCTAATGTACTGCGACTAAGGTCGCAGTTTATAATTAAAATCTATAGCGACTAACTCACGTACTGATACTAAGGTCGCAGAATAAAAATATGTTAATCAGAAACGCTGCGACCTTGATCGCAGTGTCTTGTTTTGACTTAATGACTTCTTATTTTAATTAATTTTTTCTTATATTTTTTATTCATTTTGTAATTTGTTTATTTTTTCCTGTCCGCAGCACGGTATTGTAAATAAAAGTGAAGATTTGGAAGATCATTTCATAAAGCAGAAGCTGTTGAAAAACTGGACAGCTGATGTGCACTACATGTTCTTCCCAATCAATCACAAACATAGTGCTGACAAACCCGAATTTCACTGGACCTTGTTGGTATTTGATGCCGATACACAAGAGTGGAATTTTTACAACTCTTTGGTTCCAGCTGACAAAAAAAGTAGTATATTACAGCTTTACCAAAAAGATGCAAGAATAATGGTGAGTTGAAATTTAATATTTCAATTACTGGAAACTGGCATTTAATTTTAGTAATACTAATTTTTGTTTCTATTGACATTGCAGAAAGAAAGATTATTACAGATTTTTGAGATTGATTTCAATAAATTAATGAGAAGAATAAATATAAAATACGCAAAATGCCCCCAACAACCAAACAGGTATATAAATTTTTGACATCTCCTTACCTTTCATATTTTCTACCTTTTATTACTACCAAAAATCTAATTTCAATCAATGATTACTCTATGAAATTTTCAGTGTTGATTGCGGTGTATATGTATGCAAGTACATGGAAAGCATAGCGTCTGGTAGTCCATCCGCTGTTGATACTGTTAAGGATGCTGATGTACAGAGACTAAGAAGTGAGCTTGCATACATGATACTTGCAGATAGAGAGAAGAGTTGGGATGAAGAAACAAAAATGATACGAAGGATGAGATTTGAAGACTGACAGTTGACAAATTATTGATGTAACACAATTTTTTATTTTATAAATGTAAAAATAATTGCAATTGCAATTCATTGAATAATTTTTTTGTTTTATTGATTTAATTTATAAACAATTCTATACATTTATTTATTATAAGTTCCATTGATTATTTCCAATCTACATTTTGTTACAACTTGAATTTTACTATTGCGTCTTGATGTTAGAAACAAACATGCGTTCAGTAATTGTATTGCGACCAAAGTCGCAGTAATGAACTTTTTGAGATACAGCGTTTCCTTGTACAGTGACACTTTAATGAAGACAGCGATCACGGTCGCAGTTACTTAATCATTTATCAGTTCCCAATGCGACTATGGTCGCAATAATGAAATGTTTTGCAGTTCAAAGTAATTTAAAGTTATAGTGTATTAAACTGTTTTGGATAACTGAATAGTCACTAGGAAGTATACAATTTTTTTGGGAAAAGGTAGAAAATAAATTTGGGAGATATTCACGTGGTCCAAGGGATTAGGTAGAAAATGATGTACAATTGTTACAAATCTATATTTTAACTGCGACTTTGGTCGCAGTTGCTGGTCGGAGGCTTAATCAAAAACAACATTGCGACCTTGGTCGATATGCATGTTATTATAAAGCAAAAACCTACCTAATGTATTGCGACCTTAGTCGCAGTCCATGTATAGCGTCCCTAGATTGCAATTGGTGGCCATCTTTATCAATAACAACATTGCGACCTTGGTCGCAATTAACCATGTACACTGCGACCAAAGTATCTGACTAACGTAACAGTTTAAATGTACTACATTATATACAAAAAAAATATACTCTAAAGAAGAATTTTGTAGCAGTAGAACTTTAAAGTACAACTACATACAAAAAATAATACAGTAGAAATCAAAGAATGATAATAAATCTGATTATAATGACAAGCCAGTGGCGGACTGCGACTTAATTTCTCTACACTGTGCGACCATGATCGCACTTCATAAAAAATTGAAGTCTTTGTTCCTTCGAGGTGGAGGCAACCCAAACCTACTTCTTCTGCCAATAAAAAAATAAATAGTAAGAATTTTAAAGATTAATCGGTATGAAAAAAATAAATGATTAACAGGTTTAATGTAATACCAGTAACGGACAACCAGTCCTGTAATGGCCCAGCTCTTGGCAGTTACCACATCTTCGATGCTTAACTTCCTTCTGATATATAGAATCTTCAAAACCAGACTTAAGCCTGGATGCAGCTCTAGGCCTCCCCTTGGTTGGTACAGGACCAATTGGATCACGTATATTCAATTCTTCACCATCTCGCAATACGACAACGGATCCACTGGAACCAACCGCAGTTTTAGGCTGTGATGAATGATCATTTCCTGACATGGCTCTGTATTCTCTAGTGGTATCTTGGCAAAACTTTCCAAAACTGCCTCCAACTTTGAAAGATTTTCATCAGAATCAGCGACCATCTCAAGAATTGCATTAAATTTTGAACGTACTGTCCACAATCTAGCCGTCCGTGGAGTGCCCTGACTGGGAAAAGGCTTCATGCCATTTTCAATTGCAACGTTTTTGTAACGAGCATCCAACCTCCATCTCTGAAGTATATATGATTCTGGTATATGTGTAACGTGATTGCGCCACAAAATACACAGAATATGTCTACATAGGATACCCTCTGTTTCAAATAACGAGCAACTACAAGAAACATGAAGTTCCTCACGCTTATCATAACTGACCTTTTCCCAGCCGTCTTTTGATTCTGAAAAATTACCAACCAAATATGTTGATCCAGGTTTGTCGTGTTCCACCTCTTCTGAAAATAGTGTCATTACAACTGCCCATTCCTTTTGGAACAACTGAAAAATCTTCGGTGTATACAACTTCGAAACCTGTATCTCATATGGATTGGATGTACAATTGGGCACAGAATTCAAACCCCTAAAATCTTGAAGAGATTCAGATGTACGACGGGAAGCAACAGCTTTATCATATTGGTGAACAAATTCCACTAGTTTAGTGTTTGAGTTAACAAAACCATCAAAGAAGGAATTAATACTCTCGGACCTCTGACTGGTTGTCATTCCAGCACAGAAAACATCCTTGAGATATGCATTAACCCAATGTCCACGGAGCCTGTACATCTTCATCAACCAACTGTCATCTTCTTCTTCTAACTGATATTTTTCATTCATCAGACGCCATCGTTCCTCACAAGTGCTTATATCGCGGGAGGTGTACCAAGCATGAAAATCGGAGACCATATCTTCTCCATACTTGTTTGACATTGGGATTTGTTGCTCTGCAATATGTTTTCGCACATGCCAGAAACAGTAACGGTGCCGAGAAGTTGGGAAAACAATCTTGATGGCGTCACCAATCTGCGCATCCTGATCAGTAATAATCAGCTTCGGTTCAACTCCATGCATGCACTTGAGCCATTTTGGAATAACCAAACAAAAGTATCCCTCTGCTCATCAGCAAGCAATGCACAGCCGAACAAAATTGACTGCCGGTGATGATTTACTCCAGTGAATGGAGCAAATGGCAAGCTCAAGTGATTAGTCCTGTATGTTGTGTCAAAAATGATCACATCACAGAACCTCAGATAAGAGGAAATAGCTCTTCCATCAGCCCAAAAAATGCTTCTAAGTGTGCCCGCATTATCGACTTCACTTGAAAAGAAGAATTCTGGATCGGTCTCGGCTTTCTCTTGAAAATATTTGATAATAGCAATAAACTCATGACCGCAGTTATTTCTACGTTGACGAGTGAAATCAATAACTTGTTGAGGGCTCACTTCTTCACAGCCTTCTCCCTGGCTCATTGCATTAACAACGCGGGAAATATTTGAAGGCCGCATTCTAACATCAACCAGATTGGTCATAATGCTTCTGCTAATTTTTGAACGATGATTCTGGTGAGAGTAATGGTGATGTACCTTATCCGGGCTTGACAATTCATGTGAATGAGTATCAACAAATTTTGTGATAACCCAATATCTTTTGTCCAAAAAAAAACGAAGACGGATATGCATCTCAGCAGGACAAGCTACTCTAGTGTTAACTCGACGATGCACTGTAAGCCCCTCTTGTCTTTTGTCACACAACTTCTTCAGACCTTCCTTGTGTTGGCCCAAGAGGTTACACTCTCCATTGTTTTGTGTTTTGATGATAACAAACCAAATAAGTGCTATTTGGTACTAATGATTTGATCAAGATGCATTTCAGGTTTTGTACCATGTTTAGAGCTCATTCGCTTCGCTTTTGCAAAACTTCTAAGTTCCATATAGCAATGAAGGCAAATTGCACATCAAGGAAGGATCATAGAAGAGAAGGCACTTGCAAGGCATTGGATGGCTCAAAGATTGCTTCAGAGGTCCTTAGGTTTTGTTTTATAGCTTTATAGCATGTTAAAGAATAGAGAGTAGGTTTGAAGCTCAAACACACACGTTTTCACGCGTATGCTATTTCCAAGTTTATTCCTCATAAAATATACAAAAATACTTTAACACTAATTCTTCCTTCTACAAATCTGTTTTTATGTTGTATACTGATTTCCTGTTCAAAATAGTTTTGATCAAAATATTTTTCCTCTCAAAATTCCCTTTCTATTTCAATTTTTGACCTGAGCCGGTCGACCGGCAATATACCACCAGTCGACCGAAGATCTGGCAGAGTGCACGTATCCGTGTGCACGTCTGTCGGTCGACCGGTAGGCTACCGGTAGTCGACCGAAGTTTTTAGTTTGCTCTCTGTATCTTACCAGTCGACCGGTGGTCTACCGACCTTCGACCGATAGTTTATCTTTTATCTTTTCGGTCGACCGGCTGTCTACCGATAGTCGACCGGTACATATTTTGAGTCTCAGTCAGGAGCAGTCGACTGTACCAGTCGACCGATAGTTCATAACGGTCAAATTTTTGAACTATCGGTCGACCGGGCCAGTCGACCGATATGGCCGTTGAACAGTAAAACGGGCATATTTTTAAATCTGTTTTAACTTGATTTTTGAAATTAAATATCCGTTGGAGGGTATATTTGGAACTAATTACTTCCTAATCTTCAGTAATTAATTCCTAACCCTAAACCCTAGCCCTCTCCTATAAAT
Organism: Agave tequilana; assembly: GCA_038442645.1. Taxonomy (NCBI): domain Eukaryota; kingdom Viridiplantae; phylum Streptophyta; class Magnoliopsida; order Asparagales; family Asparagaceae; genus Agave; species Agave tequilana. Next base: position 49,051 of record JAVJIF010032778.1, read on the forward strand.
AGGGGTGTTTGGGGAGAGTTTCTTAACAACAATTATTCAAGAGAAAATTCAAAAGTTTGGGATATTTCAAAAGAGCTTGTTTCTTGTTTTTGTGCTGATATTTCTCATTCATTTTCAGAAGTGTTCTTGATATACTCTCTGAATTTGATTTTCTTTCTTCACTTACACAAGAGCTTCATTCCTTCTCAATATTCTCTAAGGACCTTTGTAAGGAAGAGATATTTGAAAGAGAGAGTTTGTGATCTTTTGATTACTTAGAAATTGTATTGTGCTGAAATTGTAGGAGTTGGGTACTCCATTTGTAATTGATCTTTGTGATAGTGAAAGTAGCTAGAATCCTTCTGGGGAAGGCGGGGAGTAGAGCTGGGTGCTCGAACCTCGATAACATATCTTTGTGTTTGCGATTGGTTTACTTTCCATTGCTATTACTTAGTGTTTTTTGATTGCTATTGCCATATTCATTCATTCATCTCATTGCATTTGCTTCATAATTTTTAAATTAGCCTTAGATTAGCATAATCACCTATTCACCCCCCCTCTAGGTGATTTTCAATTGGTATCAGAGCTTGGACTCTAGGTTTGGCTTAACATCCTTAGAGAGATCCTAAAATATTGCTAATCAACATTTTCATTCATCCATACACACACTAGTAAACATGGCCGACAACATTAAATCCCCACCTAAATTTGATGGCCTTAATTTCCCTATTTGGAAGGTTAGGATGACTATATTTTTGCAATCACTAGGTAGCTTAGTTGCCAAATCCTTGACCAAACCCTATGAGGCACCCGATGGTGATGAGGGCACTTGGACCGACCTTGACTTTAAGATGTATGAGGCTAACTCAAAAGCCCAAAACTCCCTTCTTACCGCCTTGAATGAGGATGACCTTACACGTGTTATTCATTGCCAATCCGCCTATGAGATGTGGCAACACTTATTGGTCACGCATGAAGGGACCTCACAAGTCAAGAGAGCCAAAGTAGATCTCTTGCGGTCTCAATATGAATCATTTAAGATGCTAGATGATGAAATAATTGATTGCATGATTACTCGTTTCACAAAAATCACTAATGGTCTTTCTTCATTAGGTGACATCATCTCCAACGACCAAAAGGTACGCAAGGTGATACGGGCTCTTCCTCCATCTTGGGAGATCAAGTCTACTACCTTGAAGGAATTGAACGACAAAGACGAGATGGACATCATAAGTCTCATAGGGAACCTCAAAACCTATGAGATGGAGAAGAAAGCAAGAGAAGAGGCGGCTCCAACAAAGAAGAAGTCTATCGCTTTCAAGTCTTCTTCCTCCACCATTGAAGACGAAGATGAAGATGAAGAAGAAGATGAGGAGCTCTCCCTCCTCGTGCGCAACATCAAGAGGATGTACCGGAAGAACAAGCAAAATTTTCGGAGAAAGTTTGAAGGTAAAGAGGAGCGAAAGATCATTTGCTACAATTGCCGCAAGCCCGGACACATCATGGCCGATTGCCCGGAATTCAAGAAGAAAATGACTTCCTCCTTCAAGCCAAGAAAGCAAGACGAAAAGAAGGCTTACAAGGCCACTTGGGATTCGGAAAGCGAGTCCGAAGATGAAGAAAAGGCGGACACCGCAAACATGTGTTTCATGGCAAACACACCCAAGGTAACCCCTCAAACTCTTGAATCTATAGATGATAATGATGATGATTTAAGTAAGGAAGTTCTAGTGCATGCTTTTGTAGAACTTTTCGAAACTTATGATAACAAGAAAATGGAGTGTTTTAAACTACAAAAGGAAGTTGCTTTTCTTAAATCTCAACTTGCTTTGATTTCACAAGAAAAAGAGGATCTTTCTTCTAATCTTATTTCCATTCAAAATGAATTTCATTATTATAAGATTTCTTGTAAGGGTAAAACCCCTATTGTTGATAATAATGAAATTTCTTCTTTTAAAGCTAAAATGAGTGATTTTGAAAAAGTTTTAAAAGATTGTGCTTTTAATACAAAGAAACTTGAAGAAAAATTTTCCAAAAAGCATACATCTCATGCTAAAGTTTCTCATGATAAGATTCCACATGCTCATACTTCTAATGCTTCTCATGCTAAATCTTTTCATGCTCACAATGCCAATGCTCACAAAACACACACTCATTATGCATTTAAATATGGTAGAGTGTATAGATGCACATATTGTGGCAAAAATGGACATTTAGCAAAATTTTGTTATGATAAATTGCATAGCTCAAATAATCTTGTTTGGGTTAATGGTTCTAACCCTCATGGACCCAAGAAAATGTGGGTACCAAAATCAAGTCCTAAAATGTTTGATGTAGGTACACACCAAGGCTCCAAGACGTAGGGAGCGGTGGTACCTTGATAGTGGTTGTTCGAGGCACATGACATGGGATATCAACAACTTCACAACCCTATCAAGGTACATGGAAGGTGGCTCCGTCACCTTCGGGGATGATTCCAAAGGCAAGATAATTGGTATCGGTAATATCCAAATTGGTACATCTCCTATAATAGAGAATGTTGTTTTAGTTGATGGTTTGAAGCATAATTTACTTAGTATTAGTCAATTTTGTGATCGTGGTCTTAAAGTTGTTTTTGATGATACTTCTTGCAAGATTTTTGATATTAAATCGAATGATTGTATTTTGACCGGTTTTCGTGATGACAATGTTTATATAATTGACATGCTTAATGTAGAGTGTTCTACTAAGTGTTTAAATGCTTTTGATGAAAATTCATGGCTTTGGCATAGAAGATTAGGACATGCTTCTTTTGAACATCTTTTTAGAATTAATTCAAAGGAATTGGTGAAGGGTATTCCTTGCTTGAGTTTTGAGAAAGACCGCATTTGTAGTGCGTGCCAACTTGGGAAACAAACCAAGTCTTCCTTTAAACCAATCAAGGATATCATGTCAACTAGACCTCTAGAATTAATTCATATGGATTTATTTGGACCAACTAAAACTAAAAGCTTAAATGGAAGTAGATTTGCATTTGTTTTAGTTGATGATTTCTCTCGATTTACTTGGGTTTTCTTTTTGCAAAATAAAGATCAAACTTTTTCTCACTTTAAGATTTTTAGAAAAAGAGTTGAAAAAGAGAAAGGTTTTCCGATTTTGAGAATAAGGAGTGATAGAGGTGGTGAGTTTGTTAACCAACTCTTCATAACTTATTGTGATGAAAAGGGAATTAAGCATGAAATGTCTTGTCCTAGGACTCCACAACAAAATGGAGTTGTAGAAAGGAAAAATAGAACACTTCAAGAGATGGCTAGGACAATGATAAGTGAATACGACCTCCCTCAATATTTATGGGCCGAGGCCGTAAACACCGCATGCTATATATCGAATCGTATTTATTTATGCAAAAATTCTTCGAAAACTTCTTTTGAAATGTATCATTTTAGAAAACCAAATGTTTCCTATTTCAAAGTTTTTGGATGCAAATGTTTTGTTTTGAACACTAAAGAGAATTTGGGTAAATTTGATGCTAAAGCTTATGAGGCTATCTTTGTAGGATATTCCTCTACTAGCAAAGCATATAGAGTTTTCATTAGATCTTCACTTACTATTGAAGAAACCATGCATGTTAAGTTTGAAGAATCTAATGTGTGTGTTGAGAATGTTGTAGAGTTTGAACCATTAGGTGAAAGCATGGAGAGACTATCCTTGAAGGACTCACCCGCACAAGAAGATAAGCAAGAACCTTTAGGTGAAGTTCAAAAGGATAATGAGGAAAGTGCGCAATCACTTCCCAAAGCTTGGAGATACGCTACAAATCATCCAAAGGAGCTCATCTTGGGTGATGCTTCCAAAGGAGTCACAACGCGCTCCAAACTCCATGACCTATGTGGTAACTTTGCTTTTATTTCTCATTTTGAACCCAAAGGCATTCTCGAAGCCGAGACGGACCCATATTGGTTGCTTGCCATGCAAGAGGAACTCAATCAATTTGAGCGCAACCAAGTTTGGCACCTTGTTCCTAAGCCCCACGATAGACCAATAATTGGTACTAAGTGGATCTTTAGGAATAAGTTGGATGAGTCCGGAAATGTCATTAGGAATAAAGCTAGGTTAGTGGCCCAAGGTTACACTCAAGTTGAGGGAATCGACTTTGAGGAATCCTTTGCACCCGTAGCACGGCTTGAAGCCATACGGATAACACTAGCTTATGCATCTTTTAAAAATTTCAAACTTTTTCAAATGGATGTAAAAAGTGCATTTTTAAATGGATTTCTTAATGAAGAAGTTTTTGTTGCTCAACCTCCCGGTTTTGTTGATCATGTTCATCCCGATTTTGTTTTCAAACTCGATAAGGCTTTATATGGTTTGAAACAAGCTCCAAGAGCTTGGTATGAAAGGCTTTCAAGTTTTCTTATTTCAAACAATTTTATTAAAGGCAAAGTAGACACTACTCTATTCACTAAGCATGTTGATAATGATATTTTGATTGTCCAAATTTATGTTGATGATATAATTTTCGGTTCTACTAATGAAGTTTTATGCAAGGATTTTGAAAAGGTAATGCAACAAGAATTTGAAATGTCCTCCATGGGTGAACTCAACTTCTTCCTTGGACTCCAAGTCAAGCAATTGCAAGATGGGAACTTCATTAGCCAAGCCAAATATGCAAAGGAACTCGTGAAGAGGTTTGGACTTGAAGACGCTAAAACTTGCAACACTCCCATGGCAACTACAACCAAGCTTGATAAGGACGAACAAGGTAAAAATGTTGATATTAAATTGTTTAGAAGCATGATAGGTAGTCTTTTATATTTAACGGCAAGTAGGCCGGATATCATGTTTAGTGTGTGTCTTTGTGCTAGATTTCAATCGTGTCCCAAAGAATCTCATTTAATTGCCGTAAAACGCATTATTCGATATGTTAAGGGAACGATTGGATTAGGTCTTTGGTATCCGAAAACTATAGATTTTTCTATGATTAGTTATTCGGACGCCGACTATGCGGGTTGTAGAGTAGATAGAAAGAGTACTAGTGGGACATGTCAATTTCTCGGTAATTGTCTTGTTTCATGGTCCTCTAGGAAGCAAAATTCCGTAGCTCTATCAACCGCCGAGGCGGAGTATGTTGCCGCGGGGGCTTGTTGTGCACAAGTCCTTTGGATGAAACATACTCTCCTTGATTATGATTTGCATTATAAAAATATTAAAATATTTTGTGATAATACTAGTACTATTCATTTAACTAAAAATGCAAATCAACATAGTAAGACCAAGCACATTGAGATTAGATATCACTTTCTTAGAGATCATTTTGAGAAAGGTGATATTGATATTGATTATGTTTCCACCGATTTTCAACTAGCCGATATTTTTACAAAACCACTTGATTTTGCTAGATTTTCGTTTATTTGTGGAGAATTAAATATGTGTATTATTGATTAAACATGTTTTTCATAACTCTTTTTGATGTATGACAAAAAGGGGAGAATAAGTTACATGTACAAAAATAAGTTCATTTGGTCTTGGTTCCATATGAATTTATGAGTTTTTATGTGTTTTTTTTTTTTTTTTTTGAATCTCTATGATTTAAGTTTAAATTGGTATCAAGGAGCAAATTTTTGATTTTTGGTGTTTTTGGTATCAAGTACAAGTTTTAAAGTTTCATTTGTATTGTATTGTTGATTTCAATAATTGGTGCATCATTTCTTTTTATCATTTCAATTATTGGTATCTAGAGCATATTTATAATGTTTAAATATAGCATAATTTGAGGGGGAGTTTTCTCCTCCCCATATTTTTGTAAATAGCCTATTTGTTTTGTCATCATCAAAAAGGGGGAGATTGTTGGCCCAAGAGGTTACACTCTCCATTGTTTTGTGTTTTGATGATAACAAACCAAATAAGTGCTATTTGGTACTAATGATTTGATCAAGATGCATTTCAGGTTTTGTACCATGTTTAGAGCTCATTCGCTTCGCTTTTGCAAAAACTTCTAAGTTCCATATAGCAATGAAGGCAAATTGCACATCAAGGAAGGATCATAGAAGAGAAGGCACTTGCAAGGCATTGGATGGCTCAAAGATTGCTTCAGAGGTCCTTAGGTTTTGTTTTATAGCTTTATAGCATGTTAAAGAATAGAGAGTAGGTTTGAAGCTCAAACACACACGTTTTCACGCGTATGCTATTTCCAAGTTTATTCCTCATAAAATATACAAAAATACTTTAACACTAATTCTTCCTTCTACAAATCTGTTTTTATGTTGTATACTGATTTCCTGTTCAAAATAGTTTTGATCAAAATATTTTTCCTCTCAAAATTCCCTTTCTATTTCAATTTTTGACCTGAGCCGGTCGACCGGCAATATACCACCAGTCGACCGAAGATCTGGCAGAGTGCACGTATCCGTGTGCACGTCTGTCGGTCGACCGGTAGGCTACCGGTAGTCGACCGAAGTTTTTAGTTTGCTCTCTGTATCTTACCAGTCGACCGGTGGTCTACCGACCTTCGACCGATAGTTTATCTTTTATCTTTTCGGTCGACCGGCTGTCTACCGATAGTCGACCGGTACATATTTTGAGTCTCAGTCAGGAGCAGTCGACTGTACCAGTCGACCGATAGTTCATAACGGTCAAATTTTTGAACTATCGGTCGACCGGGCCAGTCGACCGATATGGCCGTTGAACAGTAAAACGGGCATATTTTTAAATCTGTTTTAACTTGATTTTTGAAATTAAATATCCGTTGGAGGGTATATTTGGAACTAATTACTTCCTAATCTTCAGTAATTAATTCCTAACCCTAAACCCTAGCCCTCTCCTATAAATAGGGGTGTTTGGGGAGAGTTTCTTAACAACAATTATTCAAGAGAAAATTCAAAAGTTTGGGATATTTCAAAAGAGCTTGTTTCTTGTTTTTGTGCTGATATTTCTCATTCATTTTCAGAAGTGTTCTTGATATACTCTCTGAATTTGATTTTCTTTCTTCACTTACACAAGAGCTTCATTCCTTCTCAATATTCTCTAAGGACCTTTGTAAGGGAAGAGATATTTGAAAGAGAGAGTTTGTGATCTTTTGATTACTTAGAAATTGTATTGTGCTGAAATTGTAGGAGTTGGGTACTCCATTTGTAATTGATCTTTGTGATAGTGAAAGTAGCTAGAATCCTTCTGGGGAAGGCGGGGAGTAGAGCTGGGTGCTCGAACCTCGATTACATATCTTTGTGTTTGCGATTGGTTTACTTTCCATTGCTATTACTTAGTATTTTTTGATTGCTATTGCCATATTCATTCATTCATCTCATTGCATTTGCTTCATAATTTTTAAATTAGCCTTAGATTAGCATAATCACCTATTCACCCCCCTCTAGGTGATTTTCACCTTGTTGCAGCAAAATTTTCTGCAAATAATCTCATAAGGAGGCTTCCGTGACTTATCTGTACCTTTTCTTCTCACGCTAAAACCTCTATTCCTTGCAAAACAATTGTAGAAATTGTATGCTTCCACATCCGACAGGAACTGTTTCCCTATAAACTTATCTGAGCTTCTAGACATTTCTCCATGTGCATTCATATCCTACAAAAAATAATTACACGAATTAAATGAATATAAATATTTTTTAGATATCACTGTAATATAAAATATAATTTATATAAATGCGACCAAAGTCGCATAAGAGATGAAAACTATGTTACTTCTTATTAAAATACTGCGACCAAGGTCGCAGTTATCCGTATGAGAAGAAATCTATACCACTTCTTACTAAAGACTGCGACCTAAGTCGCAGTAAATAAAAAATAAGATTTCACATACGACATGAAATCTATAATACTCCTTTATTGAAGACTGCGACCTAAGACGCAGTTATCCGTATGTGAAGAAATCTATATTACTCCTTACTAAATACTGCAACTTAAGTCGCAGTTACCGTATGTGAAGAAATCTATATTACTCCTTACCAAAGACTGCAACTTAAGTCGCAATTACCCGTATGTGACGAAAGCTATATTACTCCTTACAAAAGACTGCGACCTAAGACGCATACCCAAAAAAAAAAGATTTCAAAGCCGGAGATTATTTTCAAATAAGATTGCGACCGAATATTAAAACGGTCGCATTTCTGAAACTTTAAATCATTTGTTATAGGTCGCAGTACCTCATAGACTTAAAGAGAAAAATTCAATATTTCAGAAATTGTTTTAAAAAAAATGAAACAATTAAAACCTGTTGATCGGCATGCAAAGATGTCAACCCTTCAAGATTTTCAATATTCTGAGAGAAAGTAGAACCAGATGCAATATCTTCCATATTTAGATCGCCAGTAGACTGCTCAGACGTCGACATTTAATATTTTGGAGAAAAATTGATCTGAAAAGATTTTATATTTTCGGAAAAAAGTTTAACGCAGGCTGAAAAGGAGAAACTAGATCTTTCAAAAAGAGGTAAGGAATAGGGGGAAAAGTAATTTATATAGAATAACCTAAAACCTATAAAGAGCGGCAAAAAAATAATAATAAACAATAAGGAAGGTTACCGAAAGAGTTGCTTTTCATAAGGGGTATTTGGTAATTTAACTTCTTCCTAAAAGCGTGCCGTGAGTCAGTGAAGTGACAAATTGAGCCACGTCACCGCAGGCTGAGAGAGTACTCTCAGCCTGCAGGCTGATATACATTTTTCTGATATATATATATATATATATATATATATATTATATATATATATATATATATATATATATATATATATATATATATATATATATATATATATACATATATATGTATAGGTATATATATATAGGTATATATATATGTATATAAATATATGTATATATATATATAGGTATATATATATAGGTATATATATATATGTATATACATATATATGTATATATATATATAGGTATATATATATATATATATATATGTATATATATAGGTATATATATATATATCTATATATATATATATATATATATAGGTATATACCTATACATATCTATATACCTATATATATATTAGAAGTAATTATATATAAAAGCTATGTAATACTACTCCCGGCTCTGGATAATCACATTTTGTCCCTGTTTAAGCCCTTTTCGTATGTTATAAGGCCTGGTTCAGCCCAATTGGAGTTAAAGTTTGACTTTTGGTAAAAATACCCAATTAACACAAGAAATAAGGATAATTAGCAATAATTGTACATAGAAACTAAGTAACACCACTCTCAGCTCTTGAAACCATATTTTCCTCCAATTTGGGCCCAATTCGGCTCATATAAGGCATAATTCAGGTCATTCGGGACTGAAAAGTTAAACTTTTGGTCAAACTTCCAACTTAAGAATAGAAACAAATTGAATTAGTAGTGGTTATACATAGAAACTATGTAATACTACTTCTGACTCCTGAAAACATATTTTCTCCCTGTTTGAGTCCTATTCGGCTCTTAGAATGCCTAATTTAGGCCAATCGGGAATGAAAATTTGACTTTTGGTTAGACTTCACAATTAAGAATAGAAACATATTTAATTAGTAGTAATTATATATAAAAACTATATAATACTACTCCCGACTCTTGAAAACATGTTTGAAAATCACCTAGAGGGGGGTGAATAGGTGATGGCTAATCTAATGGTCACTTAATGACAAATAATGCGGAAGCTAAAAATAATTATGACCAAATAAAACTATTACACTAAACACTATGTATAACACAAGAGTGTAGCCGAATTCCCCGTGAAGGGCTCTGGACTAACTCCTCTAGATTCCCCTTGAATGGGTTGAGGTGCCGCGTTGGCTCTCTTGGTTGAATACAAGTGTTAGCAAACAAACCCAAGCAAGTATATGAATTAAGCACACAAGTATATCATGCATATAAAGATAAAGACAAGATAAGAATGCAAGATATAAACAAGAGACAAGAGAGAGAGAGAGAGATAGAGTGAGCAATCGCAAACACAAGGGATTTATTTCGAGGTTCGAGCACACTTGCTCTACATCCCCGCCTTCGACACACGAAGGATTTCCACTATGCTAGATCCCAATGATCTCTCCTTGGTGCCGCAACACCTACAATCCCTCGGACTCCCTAGTCCCGTACACACGCAAGCTCACTAGCTCGCCGAGGCCGCACCTCAAACCAAAGAGTTCACACACGAACTCTAAACCACCGCGAGCACACTTGCCCACCTTCTTAGAGTACAAAGAAAAGATCTTTGGTGATCACAACACTTTGATCACCTAAAAGCACTCTCACTACAACACTCCTATAGAATGAATAATCAATGGATAGCTCAAGTGTAGTGTGAGAAAAACAAGGATGAGAAAGGTGGAGGAAAACTCAAAGAATCACTTTAAACCACTCTTGATAAAATCTTCCCTTTTGATTGGAAGTATTTGCTCTCAAATATGTGGAGAAAACTCTTTTAAAAGGATAAGAAAAACTGGCCCAAAGCTCTCCTAAAATCTTGTTGCAAAACAATGACCAAACCCCCAAATATATAGGCTAGGAAAAACTAGCCATTGGGATCTGTCAGACCTGTCGGTCGACCGGCTGGTCGACCGCCAACAGTCAAAAATCCGACGGTTGGAGCCTCCGGTCGACCGCCCGATCGACCGAAAAGAACAGAGAGCACTGCTCTCAGTTTCTGTTGACCGCCCGGTCGACCGCCCAGATACCAGAGAGCACTGCTCTCTGGTCCGGTCGACCGGTCGATCGACCGGCCCACTGCACTGCCAGACGTGCACGGCTCTGTACACGTCGGTCGACCGTACGGTCGACCGGCCCTTGGTTCGGTCGACCGTGCGGTCGACCGACCTGGCCTGTCAGCCAGTTCTGGGTCAGCACCTGGGAGAAAAACTGTTAGAAAATATTCTTTTAATTCTTGTATTTTCCAAAACTTTACAAAATACAAAATAAGATATTTTGAACTTATTAAAGCATAGTGTGTATGGATATGATCCACTACACAATTAAGATGAAATATCTATGTTTTTGACATTAAGCATTAAACTTGGTTTTGGTTTAAAGATATGTATATAGGAAATACCAAAAACCAAAATAGTATTTTTCCAAAATTAAAGTCTTTTCTAAACTGAAAATTCTTTTATGAAAAGACAACTAAATCAAGAGTGTGTGTGTGTGTATATACTTGAGCAATCCACCAACTATTCTATCCTTTACATTTTATCTTAAAAACAAAATCTTATACCTAGACACAAGTCTTGATCTTGAAGTCTTTCCTTGAAGTCTTCTCATCTTCTTGACTTGGTCCAAATACGATCCATCGAGCTCAAATCTTGATGTGGTCTTGATGATAGGCTCGTGAATCAACCGGTGCTAGCTCCAAAACTTGACTTTAAATCCTTTGTTGAAGCTCCACACCTACTAAGATCTTGATCATGAATCTGTCACTAATTAAGCACAAGATCATTAGTACTATAACTACATGAGTTGATCATCATCAAAACTAGAGTGATGGGCCTTTGAGCCAACAATCTCCCCCTTTTTGATGATGACAAAACTCATGAAGTTATATATGCATGGATTAAAAGTAAAGCTTCAAAGAAGCTCCCCCTTAACTCATGCATAGCAATAAATAATAAGATATGGCAATGAAACACATAAATATGTATGCAATGTATGCAAATGTATGGAGATAAACCAAATCAAATATTTTTCTCCTATTTGCAAAACAAAACATAAGTTCTACTAACATGCATATAAAAACTCAAAATCTTTCTCCCCCTTTTTGTCAATCATCAACAAAGGGGTTAAAAACAAAACAACCAAATAAATTTCTCCCCCTATTTGTCCGAAACAAAAAACCAAGGAAGGGGTAAGCCAAATCAATCAAAAAAAAATTATATGCGATATACATTCATGAAGAGGAAGACGCTAAGTTAACTTCCCTACACACATGCATTATATAAAGAAAGGGATGATAAGCCCTAACTCACATAACACCTATTATGTAATGCATAAGAGGAGATGTGAAGCTCCCCCTACACACGTGTACCACATAAAGAAGAGATGTTAAGCTCTTCAATACAAGATACACTCATCATGAATCTATATGTAGAAGAGATGTTAAGCTCTCATTGCATATAGGCAATACAAATCAAAACATTTTGAATTTTTCTTATAACACAAAATTTTGAATTTTTCTTAATAAAAAAAAATTTTGAGATATCAAATAAACATAAATTTTGATTTTGATACCAATTTTAAAACACAATGCATAAGCTTATCAATAGAAAATAAATGTTAGAATTAAGCTTAGCATAGACAAACTTTGTGCTTTAAACATGTAAAACAATTTTAATTCAAGCACAAAATCATATATATGTATAAAAAGAGTATATTGTAAATGATACATACATATATAAGAGAACAAAATATGAGTATATACAAAAAGAGTCATATTGATACCACTTGAAAATATCCAACGATACCAATAGAAAAATAAGCTTAAGTGTATACATCATATAATCTATGAAGAATTCGAACTAGTTATATGAAAATGTTTGAAAACTAGTACGGAATCCTTCAATCAAGGAATAAATCAAAAAGGTTTTTCATGAGATATGTGTAAGTCACATGGCACTAAAACACTCTAATATCCATAAAGTCCATAGAAAACTCATGAAACCATACTCATGAGAAAATATTCAAAAGAAGTGAGTGCACTAGTGTTATGTGGAACATGGCATCATGAAAATGGCAATAAAGCTCAATATTCCTTTAAATGAGACAATATGAAAATTATCATAAATTTTGAATACATGAAAATCATCACAAAATTTTTATAAAAAATTATATTTCAAGGTATATGTATGTTTTGACAATACAAGAAGTATACATACATATCCCTAAACATAATTGAGTCCATATATATAGTTTTGCATGAAGGGCAAATGACTCAAGAGGTATACATGTATATCTTAAAGTTTGACAAAATAAACATATACATGAAATGAAAGCACATGATCATAACATAAATCCAAAATGAGAATACAAGTTTAAAAATGTATGGATCATCAAAACTAGGCTATACTAGCACACCTAATGGGCACAAATAAGCAATCAAACCCAACCATATATAGATTTATTTGTGGCCCACAATATGTACAAGTATAAATCCTAGTGTTGACAAAAACTAACATTTAAACTAATATTCAAATCATGAAGCATCAAGTATTGAGAACACAAAAGAATTTGTCCATATGATTAACAAAATAGGATAATGTGTATATCTTATAAACTAATTGAAGAATAAATAACTAGTATATAATAGTTTTTGAACAACTAGTCAAAGATCCTTCAAATACATCAAATCATATGTTCTTCATAAAGCATAACTAAATACATAAAGATTTAATCACTCATGGTCTATAAAGCTCAAAATGATTATGAAACTAAGTCATGAATTAATAAATGAAGATGTGAGTGTTAAAAGATCATGTAAATAGCATTTTTATGAAAATAGTCATTTAAGCTCAAAAAGATAATAAGTCACATTTTTAACAAAACAAAAACATGAAAAATCATTTTTCATTAAAACACTAATATTCATGGTATATGTATGATTTATCCAAAACTAACAATACATATACATATCCCAAACCTAAAAGAGTCTATCAAAGATGTTTGCATGAAGGCAAGAGACTCACGGGTATACATGTATATTTATTAGATTTGAATTAAAAATACATATACATGAAGTAAAGCATAAAAATTGGCAAAGCATGTATAAATGAGAATCATCAAAACTAGTCTATACATATGCATATAGTGGGTACAAATGAGCATGAAGTGCAATTATATAGAAAATAAATGTAGCTCACTATTTGTACATGTATAATACAAGTTTTGCTAGAAACTACATTTAAACTAGTAATTACCACATGAAGCACATAAAAACATAAAACATGAACATGCTATGAATATGATAAATGAACTAGCATGTACATAAAAAGTAGGAGTTTAGAGATCGTTACCAACTCCAAAGCTCCTAACATGGTGGTTATCCCACCAAACTTCCTTGATAGTGATGCATCAATAAGTGTGTCCATCATATCCATTTGCATCCACCATCAAGGCACCAAATCTCTCACGTCTTGAGAGAACCCTCACCTACATCAAATACACAAGGTGGGGATTTTGGTACCCATATTTTCTTGGGTCCTTTAGGGTTAGTCTTGTAAGGAACCCAAAAATTTTTATTGTTAACAAAATTGAAATGATGCAACTTGTCATAACAAAATTTTGCTAAATGGCCTTTGCGGCCACAATGTGTACAAGTGTACACCTTAGGATGCTTATGTGAATGTTTGTGATCGTGTTGTGCAACATAAGCAAATGCATGATTATGATGTGCATGAATGTTTGGAGTTTGTTTCTTTGAAAACATTGACTCCAACCTAGAATGATTAAAAGCACATGAGCTCAAGGTTGAGCTCAAATCATTCATTTTATTTTTCAAAACATTAATCTCACTAGTGGTGGCATGTAAAGCATGGTGAGATATAAAATCATTTTTCTTTTTCTTTTGTGAAACAAAATCTTTTTCTTTTTCAACAAATTTTCTTTTTAAAGAGTTATTTTCTTGCAAAACAGTTTCTTTTTTTTTTTCCACCAAATCAATTTTATTTTCAAAATATTGTTTCCTTCACATAAATCACTCAATTTTGAAAACAAGGAAACATTCTCATTTTTCAAATCTTCCTTTTCTTTTTCTAAGCATGCAACCTTAGTTCTAAATGAATCATTTTCATTAAGCATGCAATCAAATTTTTTTTTCAAATTTTTATTTTCCTTTTTCATCATGTCATATTTCTCAAGCAATAATTTGCAAAATGTGGAAAGCTCATCATATGACATGTCATTATCATCTACCTCGGATTCGGTAGTTACCTCAAGGGGTTATCCCCTTGGACCATGTAGCACTTGTTGGAGGTGTCGCTTCCAACATCCGAATCGCTCCCGGCATAATATAGATCTTTTTCGCCAAGGGAGGTGAGGGTGTTCCAAACTACAAAAGCCGAATCAATGTTAGAAACCCTAGATAGATAATCATCATTTAGGGTAGACTTTAAAACATGAAGGGCTTTTGCATTAGCCTCAATATACTTGCTATCATTAATATATGAATCTTTAATTGTAGCAAGATAAACATGAATGCCTAGGGCTTTGAGGTACATAGACATCTTAACCTTCCAAATTGGATGTTAAGGATGTCAAAAGTGGGTGGTGACATGAAGTCCATGGTGTGTGTACAAATAAAGTGATTAGCCTAAAAATGAGGATCTTTAACTCTTGGTTGTTAGACCCAAATCAAGAGCACTTGGCTCTGATACCAATTGAAAATCACCTAGAGGGGGGTGAATAGGTGATGGCTAATCTAATGGTCACTTAATGACAAATAATGCGGAAGCTAAAAACAATTATGACCAAATAAAACTATTACACTAAACACTATGTATAACACAAGAGTGTAGCCGAATTCCCCGTGAAGGGCTCTGGACTAACTCCTCTAGATTCCCCTTGAATGGGTTTGTTGACACTTAAAAAAGACAAGATTCTTATTGGTCCGAACAATGTCTAAACTTGTTGACATTTACAAAAGACAAGTGACAGACGAGCTGAAGACCAGTTTTCACCCATCTCCAAGGGACAAGGAAGCAACTTGGACTCCACTGATCCAGCAAGCAGACAGTGAACCCGGATTGTTTCTAAACAGACCTCAGCAGGTCTAAGATGCTAGCACTTAGCATCACATGAGCCCAAAGGGATAGCCTCGCTTGAGAGGCTAATATCACTCGACTTCGCCTCGAAGCCATCCAAAGCCTCGCCAGGAAGCTAACTCGCAAACTTCGCCACAGAGGACTTCCAGCTCCGCCAAAGGGTTTCTTTTGGACTTCGCCAGAAGCTACCTCTAGCTCCGCTACGAACTCAATACGGGCAGCTCCGCCATTGGTCTGATATGGTCAACCTTTGACCAATCGAATCTCCGGATGAAATCGGATCCAATCAGATCAAATCCAATCAAGATCAAATCAGAGATCAAATTTGGCAGTTGATTGCCACAATCTCTTGACTCTTCTAAAAACGAGTAAGAAGATCAGGGGAAATCCTCCAACGATATGGAAAGGATCAAAGAGGATCAACCGACCTGCCAATTCTAGCTTCGCAGAAGCTGATCCTAGCCTCGCAGCAAGGCTACTTTCCAGATTTAAACAGATTCGATTCAATCTGTTTTCATATTTTCAAGGGACGATTATACCCTTGCTCTCCCTATAAATAACCCGCCAGGGGTACAAGGAGAGAGGATAGATCGATCGAAGACAAAAAGAGGACTCCACAAGCAGAGGCTTCTTCATAAGCACCGTGCGCTCTCGAATTCAGAGACCTTTTAGAGAATTGCTTTCTCTAGCCAGGGTGTTGATACCCTAACATCGTCCTTCTTCTCAAGGAATCTCCGGAACCAGGCGAGAAGGAATTCCTTATTGAAGGCGATTTTGAGAAGCAGCAAGAGGGTTCTACCAACCTTCTATTCTCTGATTCCCGGGACCAGGCGAGAAGGGAATCTCATCGCTCGCATCGTCAAAGGGACAAAGTGGTCGCGCGCTGACCAGACTCCTATCGGCACACTTCTTCAGAATCTCTGAGGAGATCTACTTGTAATCTTTTTAAGAATACTTGTTATTTAGCTCCTCAAACTCTTTTCTTGTAAGTTTTCCCCTTTTGCGAATATAATGGAAAACAAGATGGCGACTCCGCTGGGGATTAAATTCTCCACTGCCGAGAATCAAGTGTCGCAATGCGACGAACAGACCTTCGGGTCTAATTCTGAATTCAGAAAAGCCGGTGCAGCCAGAGCCCCTCTGGCTAAATCTTCAAGGAAAGTCTCTGCGGAGACTGAAAAGGTTCTCTACGAACCTACTGCGGTTATTTGGCGCAACAAGGAAGCACGTCCGCAGTCTGATTCCTTTACTTGTGAGAACTTGGTGGTTCAGTTCGATCAAGCAAGATTTGAAGAAGTCCTCTCTGGGGGTGGCCCAATGCTTCGAGCACGGAAGCATAGGAAGGTTTCCACGACCAAGGTTTCAAATCAGAAACCGGAAGCAGAATTCTGCCAACACCCCTCAGCCTCATGTGTGGCTAATCAGGTTCCCTGCGAACCTAAGTCTCCTCTGCCAAGGCGGGTATGGAAGCCTAAACAGAAGTCTCCGACCGAAGCTTCAGGCGTAGCTACGCCTAAACCGCGCCTCTCTCGCGAAGAAAAAGGCAGGATGCCTGTCTGCTCCAATCATGAAGTCAAGACGGCAATCATACCGTCGCCCAATTCAAGAGCAGCAACGCCTTGCGTCAGCCTCGTTCTCACGAGCGAAGCTACTGTACCACAGCGTACGCGCAGGGTCCATGACCGCGAAGCTGAAGCCAAAGTACTATCTAAGGCTAATTGCCTTCGCAGCAGCATAGCGGGTAAAGCGCCACAGCGCGCTCCGCTTTCCAGTGCGTCGAGCACTATGCTCTCGCTTTATGGCGAAGCTAGAACCAAAGCACTATTCAGTGCTAATCCCTTCTGCAGGGATAAGAGAAGCAGGACATCGTCCTATGTGCGATCTAAAAGAGCCTTTGCGCTCGATTGCAGAGACCCAACCGGGTCTGATTTGAGGAAATTGTTGACGGATAGACAAACCTCTTCCCCCTGTTGTCAACAAGTGGGATGTCAGCTGGTGACACTCCACTCGGTCCATTGTCGGCTGGGACCAATCCCCGCCACGCCTCCAAGACGACGGTCAGTCTTTGATCGACTATCGGTACAGGCTCCGAGGAAACACCGCAAAAGGAGCATCTCGCGAGATCTACCCTCTGCATCCGTCAACATGACCGGAAGAGGACGAGAGTCCCCAGATCCAGATTACAGCCCAGGCTTAGGCGAAGTCTTGGTGCATGAGGAAGGTGTTTTCCGAAACACCAGATCCAGGGTGGCGATACCCTACAATTATGAACAGCCTTCTTCCTCGACGGCCCTAGCCTCGCCAGAACCCTGGAGATCACTCCAGCCATCGGATGAAGAAGATGAAGACAGTGGGTACGCCTCTTCGGCGACAGTTAGCTCAGTGCGAACAGATAGGGCATCAGTCAACATGGCTGATAATGCTAACGACGATCTTCGTCGACGTTTGGAAGCTCAGGAGCAAACTTCCAAGATTCAGCAAGAGGCTCTGAACAATATTCAATAGATGCTCGCACAACTCCTCAGTGACCGGAACAACAATGATGCCGGGAGCAATCACGATGAGGAGGAACATTTCAGCAATGAGCAGCCGAAGACGGAGAAATCCAAAGAGGGTTCTTCCTTAGACGCCGAAGTCCTCAAGGGCCTCCAGGCTCAAATCGCATCCCTAGCTCAGAGGGATGAATTAAAGAAGGTAGGGGCAGTCCGTCCTTATCCGCTGGAGTGGGATTCGGTGCCATATCCACCGAAGTTCAAACCGCCAACGTTGCATACCTATGACGGAAAGAGCTCGCCAAATCAGCACATCTACTATTTCCGGTCTCAGACTGGTAATGTTATAAGCAATGACGCCATCATGGCTAGGCTTTTCATTGGCACCTTAAAGGGGGTGGCATTTGACTGGTTCCGAAGTCTTCCCCCGGGCTCTATCAACTCCTGGATCGACCTGGAAACTCGGTTCCTCTCTCGTTTCTATGAGGACGATACCGAAGTAACCATGGACAAGCTCCTCTCCACTGTGCAGAGGAAGGGCGAATCTGTCCGTGACTACATCGAACGGTTCAGAAATTTATCCTTGATGTGCCCAGCAGGGATGCCATTACCCATGCTCTTACAGACATGCAGACACAACTTCCTAGACCAAGTGGAAGTTCGCATGGGGGCTGTTAAAGCCCACACTTGGAAAGAATTGGTCGAACAAGCTGAGATAGCCGAGAAGTCGGCTAAAAAGTTCGAACCATCCGCCCCTAGAGGCAAGTGGGGGATGAACAACAAAGGGCATGGCGACCTACCGCAATCTTCTCAAGCTAAAGGCAAAGAGACTATGTCTGTGGAGTTATCCGGAGATGTGCAGTCGAAGGCCAAGAAGAGTGACTTCAACAATCAGGAGCCTAAGTTCCCTCCAAAGCAGTACTCCTTCAAAGACGATCAAGTGATCATGATATTTTATCTGCTCCACAAAGGGAACAAAATGAAACTGCCAGATGCTCGGCATCCCAATGAGATAGGGCGCACAAATGACCCTAAATACTGCCTCTACCACAGGATGATCCACCATCCTACTGACAAGTGTTATGTCCTCAAAGACAGAATACAAGCCTTGGTCGATGCCGGGGTTCTGACGTTGAAGACGAAGCAGAAGAAAGTCACTGCCAATATGGTGACTCTTGAGTTCGGCAGCACCCAAAAGGTCACAGTTCCTGACAGGACTTATTCAGTCCCTGCGCCACGGTTGGAAGTCAAGCATCCTCCAGCTACAGCTCAAGATAATAAGGGTCTTGTTCCCTTAACATTGGAGACAGGAGAAGTCATCTGGATACACCCAGACCTCGTCCAAGACGTACAGCGGGATTCAAAGAAGCCCAAGTCAAAGGGCAAGTCTTGCAATGTCATCTCCATCCTGCCAGACGACGACAATCTTACGTCAACTTCCCTCAGTGATTCAGAAGGAGAAAAGCATGCTTGCACAACGCAGGCCGATGTGCCTCAACAGACGGGCACCCGATCCGGAAAATCATACTTAAGGCAGTATGAAAAGTCTACTGACGAGACACAACAGCAAACGACGTCAATACAAGCACCAGCATCCACTCCAATCCCAGCAAAGGGAAAAGAGAGGCCTAAGGAGGTATGATTCGACCACGTGTTGAAAAAACCACCAGGCCAAGGGTTTGATACGCCCTTTCGGTTTGACATATTGGCTCAGCTGGCCAATATCCCAGCTCGTATCACTATACACGAGCTCCTTCGCCTCTCGAAAGAGATAAGAGAAGCACTCAGGGATGCGCTAGCCAATGCAGAATCCTTTCTGACATGCATGTCTGAGATCCCTAACGACGACGTTCAGTCTCCTTGCCCAGAATGTCATCATGCACAATCAAAGGTGCCCGCTATTACATTCACCGCGGAAGATATGCTTCTCAAAGACAACAAGCACGATCGACCTCTGTACTACACCGGATATATCGGTTCAACGTGCATTGAAAGAATACAAGTCGATCCGGGGTCTGCACTCAGCATCATCCCCAAAAGGCTTCCTTACTTCCTCGGCATACCACTGTACAGGTTGTCCGCAACCACTACTATAATATATGGTTTCAACGCCGGGAGCAGTCATCCACTGGGGAAAATCCGACTCCGTTGCAGAATTGGGAGCCTGAAGTCAGAAGTGACGTGCTATGTCATTGATGCTGACACATCATATAACCTGCTGCTGGGACGGCCATGGATCCATGCCAACTGGATCGTTCCCTCTACTCTCCACCAATGCTTCAAATATGTTGAAGATGATGCGACAGTACGAACTGTCTTTGTGAGAAGCAACCATTCAAAGGAGTGGAAAACTACTTCACTGACGCTCTCCTGTATCAAGAGGCCGGTGAAACACCTAAGGAACCATTGCCAGATGATGATGAAAGTGGCAATGAGACGGATTCAGAATCCGAAGCAGGCATGCCAGCCATTCTGATTGGCGAACCAATTATAGCATGTCTCAATAATCCCCTATGTAATACTCCTTCAGAGGATGAAGGTGAATGGGTAATTAATGATAATATTTCTTTTGATTATCCTGCGACTGTTGGGCTACTTGAATCCATTACGGATAGCTCTCTGCATATGCCCCTACATAAGCCAAGTGCGTCCATTACGCCCATGGAATCCGCAGAAGGAGCTGTTTTGGTGATCCCGCCATCCAAAGAAGGTCAGTTACCGATAATTTTCGGTAGAACCCAACCACGGGGACCCACGGTCGCAGATTCAAGTTCAGATTCAGACACTCCACAATTCTTTCATTACGCGCGGCCAGCGCGCCATATTATGAAGAAAATGGGGTACGACTTGAACCATGGAGCAGGCCTAAATTTTGGAAAAGGAAGACGCAGTTTGATGCGGAACTTCGTGCCGAAAGGGAAGCCTGCAAATTACTATGATAGTACACGCAGGGGGCTAGGGTATGTTACACCCACATCGTCAGCAACGGTTCAATTCAAAGACGACGAACCGATCCCATCACATTCAGCCTCATCCTCCGAGTGGGATTCAGATGTCAGTATAGGAGGAATGTTCGAAAACCTCACCGTCAATATGACCTCAAGCAGTCAATTGGAGCCCGCAGAAGCCATTGATGAGGAACCATGGGCCCAGCAATTAGACCTTCAATGGGAAAAGCGATTCGAACTACGCGAGCCACCTACTGAAGACAAGGTGATGCAAGTCAACTTGGGTAGTCAAGACCACCGTAAGCCCATCTTTATAAGTGAAAGCCTATCACTTACAGAAAGGGAAGAATTGATAATACTCGTAAGAGAGTATATAGATGTCTTCGCATGGAGCTACGAAGATATGCCCGGACTTGATCCACAGGTCGCTATGCACCGTCTAAACATCAAGCCTGACGTCAAGCCAGTCAAGCAGCAACAACGTCGATTTCGCCCAAACATCATGGAGGCTATTGAAGCCGAAGTTCACAAGCTCATTGCATGTGGCTTCATCCGGGAGGAACAACATCCAGATTGGGTTGCTAATATCGTCCCCGTCCTCAAGAAGAACGAAAAAATATGGATCTGCATCGACTACCGTGATCTCAATACGGCCTGTCCTAAAGATGAATTCCCATTACCCATCACCGACGTCATGATCGACAATACATGCGGATTCGAAAGGATGTCTTTCATGGACGGCTTTTCAGGATACAACCAGATTAAGATGTATCCCGACGACGAGAAGCATACTTCGTTCCAAACACCATTGGGGGTATACTGCTACACTGTAATGCCCTTCGGACTGAAGAACGCCGGAGCAACCTATCAGCGGGCAATGAGTACAATCTTCCGCGATCATCTCCGAAAAACGGTGGAGTGTTATGTCGACGACATTGCCGTCAAAAGCCGCAACAAGAATGAACATCTTCGCGACCTGAGAACGATGTTCGACATAATGCGGGCTCATCAACTGAAAATGAACCCTACAAAATCCTTCTTGGGAGTGTCAAGTGGCAAGTTCCTTGGGTTTATTGTCACATCAAAAGGGATTCATCTTGACCCAGACAAAGTCAAAGCCATTCAGAGCATGCATCCACCGAGGAATCTCAAAGAGCTCAGAGGCTTGCAAGGTAGACTGGCTTATATTAGAAGATTCATCGCAAATCTCTCAGGCCGCTGTCAGACGTTCACCCGACTCATGAAAAAGGGTGCTTCCTTTGTATGGGATCAAGCTTGCCAGGAAGCTTATGAAGACATCAAGAGGTACCTCACAAAGCCTCCAGTCTTAGTGGCCCCCACATCAGGGAAACCATTCTTGCTTTATGTAAAAGCTCTGGATTACTCCCTCGGTGCCCTCCTCGCTCAAAAGGACGACAATGGCCACGAGCAGGCCATTTATTATCTGAGCAGAACTCTCATAGGAGCGGAATCTCGCTACAACCCTATCGAGAAAGAGTGTTTAGCTCTCGTCTTCGCTATTCAGAAGACGCGACATTATTTGGTCGGCCAGACCATACATGTCATCTCCAGAGTAAACCCATTGCGTCTTCTTATGACGAAGCCAGGATCATTGAATTCAAGATTGGCTAAGTGGGCACTTTTATTGTCTCAATACGACATGATCTTCACGCCTCAGAAGGCGGTTAAAGGCCAGGCTCTTGCAGAGTTCTTGGCTGCTCATCCAGTTCCGGAACATTCAAAGCTTCACGAAGACATCCCTGATGAGGTCTTCGAGTCTAATGCAACCTCAGAAGAGGAAGTATGGCAGATGTTCTTTGATGGAGCATCGCGAATGGGCCCTAAAGGCAAGATTATTGCCGGAGTGGGGGTTGTGTTTATCTCCCCACAGAATCATGTCTTGCCCAGAGCATTTTCTTTGACAGAATCATGCTCCAATAATGTAGCAGAATATAATGCTCTGCTCATCGGCCGACCATGATAGCCGATGCCATCCAATATGCACGAAGGTGTAAAGCATGCCAAGTCCATGCAGACTTCATACACCAGCTTTCGGAGTTGCTCCACCCGACTGTTGCTTCATGGCCATTTGAAGCATGGGGAATAGATGTCGTAGGACCAATCAGCCCCTCTTCGACAAAAGGTCACCGGTTCATCCTCGCAATAACCGATTACTTTTCAAAATGGGCGGAAGCTACACCATTAGCTGAAGTCAAAACCTCTAATGTGGTTAACTTCATCAAACACCATGTCATCCATCGATTCGGTGTTCCTAGGCGGATCATCCACGACAACGGTCCCCAATTCATAAGCCAAGTATTCTATCGGTTCTGCGATAAATACCGAATTCAGAAGTGGCTTCAGCTGCCTATAATCCCGCCGCTAACGGCTTGGCGGAAGCATTCAACAAAACGATCATCAAGCTACTCAAGAAGTTCGTCTCCTCGAATAAGCGGGATTGGGACGAAAAGCTTGGCGAATGTCTTTGGGCCTACCGGACCACGGTTCGAACACCGACAGGCAATACGCCTTTTTCCCTGGTATATGGGTGCGAAGCAGTCATCCCGTTGGAAATTCAGATGCCATCATTGCGAGTCGCTTTGACTACCAGATCACATCAGAGGACAATGATCGGTTGCGTCTTCAAGAGCTCGAAGCTTTAGACGAGAAGCGACTACAAGCTCAGCAGCATATTGAGCTATATCAAGCTCGAATCTCAAAAGCCTTCAATAAGAAGGTCAAACAGAGAGTCTTCCAAAAAGGAGACCTGGTTTTAGCCGTCAGACGACCGATGATTATGATGCACAAGACCAAGGGCAAATTTCAGCCTAAATGGGAAGGACCGTTTGTAATAGAAACAGTCTATTCAAACGGAGCATACCGCCTTATGACTTCAGAGGGCGACCTACTCATGATGCCGATCAATGGCAAGTTCTTAAAGAAGTATTATCCTTAATCAAGGATCCTTCTCATGATCAAGTTAACATTACACCTCTGATCAAGACCTTCGTGTGCAAAGTACACACAAAGAGAGCCTTTCTCTTCCTCCAAGCGAGATCATACAACCATGAATCAGTAGGAACCTGGTCGTGCACTGGTTGTCCCTAAGACGAATCAAGGTTATGCAGACATTAACCAAATGATTCAGCATCCTTAACGATTAAGGACAGAGGAAAATGTTGGCTTTTAAGCCCAACATAAATCCTCGACAACTCATCATGCTGAGGGGAATAGCATGGCTAGCCCAATTCAAACGGTAGTTGGTAAAGGTATATCAAACCCGTTGACAGCTGGGGATTTGCTAAAAATCCTAAGGGACCAGTTCCCATTTGATTCCCTCTCTAAAATCACTTACCAATTCTCATCCACAGAATGGTAAGACCACATATACATTTCGCTATTACGTTAACATTAAACCTATGACAGCAATTCCCTCGTTTCTCCCCGTGAAAACGAGACCTCCAAAATCACTTACCAATTCTCATCCATAGAATGGTAAGACCACATATACATTTCGCTGTTACGTTAACATTAAACCTATGACAGTGATTCCCTCGTTTCTCCCCGCGAAAACGAGACTTCTCCCAAATTCCACTACAAACTCGATACTTATTGACATTTACAAAAGATAAGTATCACCAATTTTTGAAGCTTGGTGGCGTCTCATTCGGTTATGTCATTGCGACCTCTGAACCAGCAGACAGCTAAGTCTCAATTTCGAGCTTGTTGACATTTACAAAAGACAAGTCTCAACCTTGAGCCCTGTTGACATTTACAAAAGACAGGTCTCGATACTCGTTGACATTTACAAAAGACGAGTATCACCAATTTTTGAAGCTTGGTGGCGTCTCAATCGGTTATGTCATTGCGACCTCTGAACCAGCAGACAGCTAAGTCTCAATTCCGAGCCCTGTTGACATTTACAAAAGACAGGTCTCGATACTTATTGACATTTACAAAAGATAAGTATCACCAATTTTGAGCTTGGTGGCGTCTCAATCGGTTATGTCATTGCGACCTCTGAACCAGCAGACAGCTAAGTCTCAATTTCGAGCTTGTTGACATTTACAAAAGACAAGTCTCAACCTTGAGCCCTGTTGACATTTACAAAAGACAGGTCTCGATACTCGTTGACATTTACAAAAGACGAGTATCACCAATTTTTGAAGCTTGGTGGCATCTCAATCGGTTATGTTATTGCGACCTCTGAACCAGCAGACAGCTAAGTCTCAATTCCGAGCCCTGTTGACATTTACAAAAGACAGGTCTCGATACTTATTGACATTTACAAAAGATAAGTATCACCAATTTTTGAAGCTTGGTGGCGTCTCATTCGGTTATGTCATTGCGACCTCTGAACCAGCAGACAGCCAAGTCTCAATTTCGAGCTTGTTGACATTTACAAAAGACAAGTCTCAATTCCGAGCCCTGTTGACATTTACAAAAGACAGGTCTCGATACTCGTTGACATTTACAAAAGACGAGTATCACCAATTTTTGAAGCTTGGTGGCGTCTCAATCGGTTATGTCATTGCGACCTCTGAACCAGCAGACAGCTAAGTCTCAATTCCGAGCCCTGTTGACATTTACAAAAGACAGGTCTCGATACTCGTTGACATTTACAAAAGACGAGTATCACCATTTTTTTGAAGCTTGGTGGCGTCTCAATCGGTTATGTCATTGCGACCTCTGAACCAGCAGACAGCTAAGTCTCAACCCGAGCCCTGTTGACATTTACAAAAGACAGGTCTCGATACTCGTTGACATTTACAAAAGACGAGTATCACCAATTTTTGAAGCTTGGTGGCGTCTCAATCGGTTATGTCATTGCGACCTCTGAACCAGCAGACAGCTAAGTCTCAACCCCGAGCCCTGTTGACATTTACAAAAGACAGGTCTCGATACTCGTTGACATTTACAAAAGACGAGTATCACCAATTTTTGAAGCTTGGTGGCGTCTCAATCGGTTATGTCATTGCGACCTCTGAACCAGCAGACAGCTAAGTCTCAACCCGAGCCCTGTTGACATTTACAAAAGACAGGTCTCGATACTCATTGACATTTACAAAAGACGAGTATCACAAATTTTGAGCTTGGTGGCGCCTCAACCAGTTATGTCATTGCGACCTCTGAACTGACAGATAGCCAAGTCTCATCATTCAATCCAACAAAGGACTATTCTCTCAAATGGCACCAATACAATTTGGAACTGACAATTCAGAAAGCGGAGCAATTTGAAGATTCAACAGGGAGTCAAAACAAAAAAATGATTATTTTCATTGATTCCAAAAAGGAGGGATACATGGAAGCATATGTATTACGACCTACAGTCGTACATTGTAGGATCTGATCCGCTCTCCAAGCGAAGCCAGCCTCGTCCTCCTGTCATCTGCAGCCTGGGCAAGCGCTTGCGACCTCAGCTCGGCCTCATTGAAATCCATTGCCCGGGTCAGACGAGCTTCAACCTCCTCCAAAGTTGCCCTCTGTGACAGTCCCTGCTGTGAGAGCTCTTCATCTTGAGCCTGAAGCTGCTCGAGCCGCGCAGTTTCTTCAAGACGCATCAGTTTAGCCTTGGATAAAATAAGATTGGCTTTCCTGATCATTTCCTCGGCCTTCCCAATCTTGTCTTCAGCGTCAAGAAGAGCACTGGTAGAGGCGTCAATCGCATTTCCGACCTCTGCCTGCCTTGTTTCCAAGGATTTCAAGTCAGAAGAGATAGCCTTAGCAGCCTCTTGAGCGGCAAGCCGGGCCTCGTGCTTTTGAGCGACAAGACGCACGAACCGCTCACCCACTAAAGACTCCAGGTCCGAGCTGCTGAGACGGCGCCATTCCTCTACATCCTTCTCGAATTCATCCACCAGGAGTTCCAAAGCAGTAGCCTGGTGATACCCCTCGAAATCCCGAATACTTTCGATGCCACGGAGAGGACCACCTTTAACTTCGAGAACGGCATATTCGAGCCCTTTAAAACCAGGTCGATAGTTCGCCCTAAGCCTTTATAAAAGCTATCGATGAGGTCACCTATGTAGTCATTCTCAACCTCAGCCACTTCTGTAGAGAGGTAACCTCAGAGAAATCCACCGGCCTGGTCGACACTATCGTGGAAGGAGCAATGGGAACATCAACAGGGCAGATTGTCAGTGATCTCTGAGGAGTCTTCATGAAAATCAGCGCTCTAGCCACCGCTGAGGTAGGGTTGGCAACCATCTCCTGAACAGCAGGCTCAACCACCAGAGTTGGGGAAGTAGGGCTTGTAATCACCCTCAGCTCCACACTTGGCAAAATTGTCGGCGCCTCACTCGTTGATATAGTTGGGAGTGGGACACCTCCGGAACTGCTCCACTGCTCCCCCTTCAACTCTGATCTTTCGGCTGACTTGGGCCGATAAAGAAGGCAGGTCGCCGTACAGCGCATCCAGCACAGCAGCATCAGCCGTGGTCGAAGCGCTCATGTCACCCCTTGACCCTTCGGGGGGATCTTCCGGCTCTCTTAAAGCTGATGCATCTTGAGGCCGAACACCTGTAACAAGACTACGGTTGTCGGGACGCTACATGCAAAAGAAGCCAAAAGGTTAGGACAATACCAAAGGATGATGTCGCCTCGAACATCTCGTCAGCCGCATCAGTCTCCAGGGGCTCCATCGGAAAATTTTTGCCAGAATCAGCACAAACAGCCGGCTCGCTTTCGCTTGCCGAGTATCCTGTGGACCACCCAATAGAGCTCGATGCCTCAGGACTTCCTTTAGAAGTCCCAACGCCCGAAGGACCGATGTCGGCCACATCACCTCCAGACTCCTCCGGACGGGCACAAGAACCAGCTTCAGCTCCATAAGTGAATAGGGGATCATAATGTTCCCCTTACTCTTCAGCTGCCTCAGCTCCTACAATCAAGAAGAATTGATAATAAATCAATGAGAACACACAAAAAGGCGTATCATATGGACGGGGCTAATCTTACCCAGACCCGGAGCAAATTCACCGCTAGTCGGTTCAGCAACCGACGGTTCAGCTGCTAATGGGGCAGCAGGAGGAATCGCTGTAGAGGGATAACCCTCTACGACAATCATAGGAGCTTGGCGGCGGGGCTTCTTCGCCAATGATTTCCTACGAGAGCTACCTGCCCGCTTTCTTTTGAAGTGGACTTCGGAATCCTCTTCCTCCACTTCTTCTATACAACGAGATGGAGCCGTCCCCATCACACCAGAGCCAGTTGCAAGAGTCTCAGCCCCGCTCCCACCTCGAAGCGAGGACTCTCGGCATCTGAAGCCTCGCTGTCTTCCACAGCAACAAACTCCTCTATACCTGGAGCGCGAACCCTTTTGCCTTCCCTTTTATCAGAAGCCTTCTGTCTCAGCCGCTGAGAAATTAACTTCACACCAGAGCTGTTAGCGTTGAACCCAAGAGGTGTGGAGTTGGAAGTGGCGTACCACTGGCAAAAGCACAGGGTCATTAGGAGATTGGGATTCTTTAACGGCGTACGCAGCCGCGCCCCGGTACCGCCTGCGGTGAAGAATCGCCAGGCACGGGCCCCATCAATAAGGCTCCCCATGAAAGCCAAATTGAGATTCGGATTGCCCACGTACAGGTGGTCATACCCAAACTGACGGGCAAACTGACTCGGAATATAGGGCTCCAGGTAGCAGGTATCCCCGCTTCTGTACAACAAATGTGAAGGCCGGATGCTGACCAGCCACTCAAAAACTCCCGGCTCAGGGACGACTGTCCCTCCCCTGCATCTTTGAACTCTTCCCCATAGCCTGCACCCCGAATACGGGGAAAACAACGGAAGAGACTATAGACGTCATAGCGACGTACTAAATTACGGGCCTCAGCCACGTATTTCTTCTGCCATGAGCATCCTTCGAATCGGCGGAGGAGCGCCATTCGAACATCCTGCGGGGGATCCTCTCCAGCTTCGATTAGAGAAGGACAATGCAAGGCGAACCACGCCATCAAGTAAGTATACGGCAGACCTATTCTGGGGTTAGGTCCGTCGCGGGGCAAAATGGTCCCCTTTCCACGCTTTGTCGTTGTGGCCTACAAAAAGCCTCCGTCAATGCACGAAGGCCTCTCTGGATACAGCATACCATAGCCGAAAGAAGTCCCAGAGGGCGACCATGAACCAAGCGAACAGCGGGCAGCAAAACATTTGGATGAACGATGTCACCCGAAGAGAAGACGGCACCACACACCTCTTCAGCCAACTGTTAGGAAACCAGCCAGAAGTGCCTTCCGGGACATCGGCCTGCGAGCCTGATGATGGAAGCTTCGAAGAACATCACCCTGCTCATAGGGATCATCGTCTTCCTTCACAACTAGATCCCCTTGGGAGTGCTTTTGCATCGGTCAAAGATGTCTTCATCAGCAACTCCGCAATGAGCCGCTTCAGGAGTGTTCTCCATATTTGGGAACAAATAATCTCCCCACTCTTCAAGCTGCAAGAGGTTCCCTTACTGCCCCCATGCATACTGGAGCAAATGTACAGGTGGCACATTAACTCCCGATAGGTATCGAATAAGGCAGGCTCTTGCTTCTCCAGAAGAGCCAATTCCGCCTCGCACGGGAAGTATTCTCATAGGGAAGAGATCCAAAAGGCAGAGCAGAGACTTCCCACATCTCATGCAGGGCCATGCCCAATTCACCAACAGGGGTGAAGAAGGTCCCTGAAGCTGGGCAATACAATTCAAAAATGGCGTAGAAGCACGCCACATTCATCTCAATGCCGTAGCAGGTCGCCCTGACGGCCTCATAGAGGTTTATCCTCTCCAGATCCTCCTCGAAATGAGCAAGGATGTAAGTAGTCAAACCCACCCACCATGCTTTCGGAGGGTGAATCCAGCTGGAGTCCTGAAGTCAGTAGCTGGATAGTTCCCATTGACCTTGAAGTATTGGTTGCCAAAGGTCAACGCCACTGCAGGATTTTCTCCCACTGGGATGTCTCGTGACACATTCCCAGGATGCAGGCCCATTATGCAATGAGGAGGCCCCGCTCTTGCATAACCAGGAGATTGAAACATCAATCTTCCTATGTGGACAGAGTCAGTACTCCGGCTCACTTCCCACGACATCTTCCGAGCCTGCGTCACGCACTGGAAGGAAGACAAAGAAAAATGGCGCTTGTTGGACGGAAGGTAGAACCTCTCGCCATCCAACTGGAAAATCCACTGCCCTTCCCCTGCATGTAGTTGGTGGTCAGGGTCTGGTGCAGCATCCCCGAACATGAAATCGGGCCTCCTATAAACTTGACGGTCAATGTCTTCAAGAGGAGCTGTGGTTAGGATACTCCTAGTGGTATATTGATCACCACTATGAATGAGCGTGTCCCGAACGATGGAACTGGAACTCCGCTCACTGAACAGAGAAGCCTGCCCTTGAAATTGCAAGCTCATATTGCCATCCGATCCATGGTCATCCCGAACAGGTTGTTTGAGGGACCAGGAGTATAGTGCACTGCAAGAACAAAGAGAAACTGCGATTAGTTCACCAGCCAAAGCGAACGCAAAGATATGAATACCACCAAGGTATAGCTTCGCCCAGCGAGCAAAGTAGACAAGGCAATGGCTTTAACAAAGCCTAATCCCGCAGGAAAGTCTGCGTGTCGCAGAAAATGCCTAAGTGCTAACTTCGCCTAAACAAAAGAGGTATAGCCTTAAGGGCTGACGTCATCAAAAGGGCATTATGGTCAGAAAACCATCCTTGACGGCCATGACTGAAGGGACAGACCCTCATCCTGTTCCTCAACAGGACGAAGACAGCCCAAGTAATGGCTTCGTACGGAAGCCTAAAGAAGAACTGTTCAGTTCTTTATTCCCTGTGCAAGGAAAATAGGGAAATCCATGGGAACGGGTTCCCTAATAAGGACAGATCATATTCGATCGTCCTGGCAGCCAAAGATCGGCTTTAAGGGAAAGAGAGACCGCAGTCTCTAAATCAGAAGGGAAAGTCTCTTTACCGGCGACTGGTCGCTCGATGACCGAAGGAGGAGGACCCTCCGCTGCAGAAGTCGCCACTTCTTTACCCGCTCGTCTTTTGGGCGCCATTGAAGAGCTGCAAAAGTTCTCAAAGTTCTCTGAACGAAGAAGGAAGAGGAAGAGGGAAAGTCAAAAATTTCTCTGAAAAAGGAGATCTTTTCCTGCTCAGCCCGATCGGGCTTTTATAGGCCAATCAGCGCCTGAAACGAGGCCTCGAAAAAGGCACAAAGCCGCCATTTCGAATTAATTTGAAACGCCACCCGAAGCGCCTCCCCGAGAAGCGCTGATTCAATCCCATTAAGGGTTAACTTCGCCCTGGATTAAAATGCGGGCTTCGCGCAATCCTTCAGGGACTTCGCCGAAAGGCTTATCTTAGCCCCTTAAGAAGGCGCTGTTCGCGGACATACCAGTTTCGCGAAATTCATTCAAAGAAGGGACTATACCCTTAACTCCGCATACAGTTTAGCCCTGCTATGGCAAACTTTCAATGAAAGTAAGCAAAAATCAGATGATCAGAAGATGAACTTTCATTTAATTTAAAAGGAGAGGTACATCGAGACTACATCAAAGTTGTGTTTCATACAACACATTCAGTTGTTCAACAGGATCATGTGCGCAAAAAAGCATACAAGTGGTTTTATCTGCTTCCAAGCCTGACCAACTGGACACGAAAGGCCTTCCTCTTACACAAGGCCGTAAGCCTTCGCATAGGACAGATGGTGCCACGAGGACACGGCCATAATTCTCCACAAAAATGGCAGATTTTGCCACTAGAAAGCGAGGTCATCTTTGTTGAAGCCTGGCAATAAAACTTATCGTCGCCAACACGTCAGACCACCTATAATGGGAATTGGCAATGATGCCAGTGATCTAACAGGTGTGACGCCCGCTTTCCCGAAGTGAATTATCCCCGACAAAGGCCACCAAAGTTGAAAGTTGGCAATGATGCCAGTGATCTCACAGGTGACGTCCACTATCCCGAAGCGGATCATCTCCGACAAAGCGGCTGCCAGCCTCACCTCAGAACGAATCATCTCGGATAAGAGGCTGCCAATAGCCTCTGGGACACACATCGGCTGCCCCAAGTTGTTCCTCCTGCTTAAAAGTAAAGCTTCAACGGGGAAGCATAAGGCAACTTTTCGGTCTCTTCCATCAAGACACAAGATCGGCGAACATAGCTCACTGCAATGCAAAATTGGAGCAAGTTAGCAGTTAAACACAAAAGATACTGCAAAAGCACTAAAGCCGAATTCTTTGGGGCGAAGCAATCCGATTTCGATTGGAGCAGAGGATAAGCCTCGCTTGCATAGTGATGATGGGCTAGCTCAGCAAACGCCAAGTCCTAGCCTCGCCTATATGGCTAAGCCAGACTGATCCTATGGGACACAGTCTTAGCCCCACCTATATGGCAAGACCGGCTCAACATTGAAGAGACTAAGTCCCAAGTTCTGCCTGTGCAGCGGACTTAACATGCAGTGATCTTTCTGTAATCAAGTCAAGATGATAGCTTCGCTGGGAAGCTATGCTGAAATCCTTCTCCGCAGATCAGTTAAATGGAGAACAAGGGAAGCTAATCCCTGAAGCAGCCGCTAAAGCTGAATTAAGGGAGATGAATTCCCTAAAATCGGTGAAGTCGTTGAATGATCAAGACTTACCGGTCCTTGGCCGGATAATGACCAGAGTGGGCATTCCCACTACTTCAGAGATCTGAGTATCTCACTCAACCAAGAGAAGAGAAGAAGAGCAGATCACTTCTCTCTTCAGAGGACCTCAAGTGTCCTATTTATAGGCCCCATGGCCTGAGCGCTGCCGCCTCAAGCGTGGAAGCACGAGCGCATTTAAGGCATTTACTGCGCCTTGAGAATAGGGACGGTTTCCCTTGGAACCATGCAAAGGGAGAAACGTCTCCCTCATAAAGGCACTTATTGCGCCTTGAAGAAAGGGAATATCCTCCCTTGGAAACATGCAAATCGGAGAATATCTCCCTCGATCAGCACAAAGAAGGAGTAATCCTCCTCGTAACCGGCCCATGGCAGTTGGCCTCGGGAAAGCGACAGATGTTCCAGAGCGAACTTACCTAGCTGCGAAGCTACCCAGACGCGAGTCTACATGATTCCTCGGCGAATCTACATCCCAAAGAAGGATCCAAAGCGAAGCTGAACTCAACCATCATGGCGACGTTCATACTCCACACACCACCAATCAAAGCAGTTCAAAGTGTTTCGAAGTCTGAGCTATTGCAGACTTTCGAAAACTTTGAAGGGGTCTTGTTGACACTTAAAAAAGACAAGATTCTTATTGGTCCGAATAATGTCTAAACTTGTTGACATTTACAAAAGACAAGTGACAGACGAGCTGAAGACCAGTTTTTACCATCTCCAAGGGACAAGGAAGCAACTTGGACTCCACTGATCCAGCAAGCAGACAGTGAACCCGGATTGTTTCTAAACAGACCTCAGCAGGTCTAAGATGCTAGCACTTAGCATCACATGAGCCCCAAGGGATAGCCTCGCTTGAGAGGCTAATATCACTCGACTTCGCCTCGAAGCCATCCAAGCCTCGCCAAGAAGCTAACTCGCAAACTTCGCCACAGAGGACTTCCAGCTCCGCCAAAGGGTTTCTTTCGGACTTCGCCAGAAGCTACCTCTAGCTCCGCTACGAACTCAATACGGGCAGCTCCGCCATTGGTCTGATATGGTCAACCTTGACCAATCGAATCTCCGGATGAAATTGGATCCAATCAGATCAAATCCAATCAAGATCAAATCAGAGATCAAATTTGGCAGTTGATTGCCACAATCTCTTGACTCTTCTAAAAACGAGTAAGAAGATCAGGGGAAATCCTCCAACGATATGGAAAGGATCAAGAGGATCAACCGACCTGCCAATTCTAGCTTCGCAGAAGCTGATCCTAGCCTCGCAGCAAGGCTACTTTCCAGATTTAAACAGATTCGATTCAATCTGTTTCCATATTTTCAAGGGACGATTATACCCTTGCTCTTCCTATAAATAACCCGCCAAGGGTACAAGGAGAGAGGATCGATCGATCGAAGACAAAAAGAGGACTCCACAAGCAGAGGCTTCTTCATAAGCATCGTGCGCTCTCGAATTCAGAGACCTTTTAGAGAATTGCTTTCTCTAGCCAGGGTGTTGATACCCTAACATCGTCCTTCTTCTCAAGGAATCTCCAGAACCAGGCGAGAAGGAATTCCTTATTGAAGGCGATTTTGAGAAGCAGCAAGAGGGTTCTACCAACCTTCTATTCTCTGATTCCCGGAACCAGGCGA
Source organism: Agave tequilana (assembly GCA_038442645.1). Lineage (NCBI taxonomy): Eukaryota > Viridiplantae > Streptophyta > Magnoliopsida > Asparagales > Asparagaceae > Agave > Agave tequilana. The sequence continues at coordinate 83,450 of JAVJIF010032778.1, forward strand.
GAAGGGAATCTCATCGCTCGCATCGTCAAAGGGACAAAGTGGTCGCGCGCTGACAGACTCCTATCGGCACACTTCTCCAGAATCTCTGAGGAGATCTACTTGTAATCTTTTTAAGAATACTTGTAATTTAGCTCCTCAAACTCCTTTTTTGTAAGTTTTCCCCTTTTGCGAATATAATGGAAAACAGGTTGAGGTGCCGCGTTGGCTCTCTTGGTTGAATACAAGTGTTAGCAAACAAACCCAAGCAAGTTATGAATTAAGCACACAAGTATATCATGCATATAAAGATAAAGACAAGATAAGAATGCAAGATATAAACAAGAGACAAGAGAGAGAGATAGAGTGAGCAATCGCAAACACAAGGGATTTGTTTCGAGGTCGAGCACACTTGCTCTACATCCCCGCCTTCGACACACGAAGGATTTCCACTATGATAGATCCCAATGGATCTCTCCTTGGTGCGCAACACCTACAATCCCTCGGACTCCCTAGTCCCGTACACACACAAGCTCACTAGCTCGCCGAGGCCGCACCTCAAACCAAAGAGTTCACACACGAACTCTAAACCACTGCGAGCACACTTGCCCGCCTTCTCAGAGTACAAAGAAAGATCTTTGGTGATCACAACACTTTGATCACCTAAAAGCACTCTCACTACAACACTCCTATAGAATGAATAATCAATGGATAGCTCAAGTGTAGTGTGAGAAAAACAAGGATGAGAAAGGTGGAGGAAAACTCAAAGAATCACTTAAAGCACTCTTGAATAAAATCTTCCCTTTTGATTGGAATTATTTGCTCTCAAATATGTGGAGAAAACTCTTTTAAAAGGATAAGAAAAACTGGCCCAAAGCTCTCCTAAAATCTTGTTGCAAAATAATGACCAAACCCCCAAATATATAGGCTAGGAAAACTAGCCGTTGGGGTCTGTCAGACCTGTCGGTCGAACCGGCCGGTCGACCGCCAACGGTCAAAAATCCGACCGTTGAGCCTCCGTCGACCGCCCGGTCGACCGAAAAGAAACAGAGAGCACTGCTCTCAGTTCCGGTCGACCGCCCGGTCGACCGCCCAGATACCAGAGAGCACTGCTCTCTGGTCCGGTCGACCGGTCGATCGACCGGCCCACTGCACTGCCAGACGTGCACGACTCTGTGCACGTCGGTCGACCGTAGCGGTCGACCGGCCCTTGTTTCGGTCGACCGTGCGGTCGACCGACCGGCCTGTCAGCCAGTTCTGGGTCAGCACCTGGGAGAAAAACTATTAGAAAATATTCTTTTAATTCTTGTATTTTCCAAACTTTACAAAATACAAAAACAAGATATTTTGAACTATTAAAGCATAGTGTGTTATGGATATGATCCACTACACAATTAAGATGAAATATCTATGTTTTTGACATTAAGCATTAAACTTGGTTTTGGTTTAAAGATATGTATATAGGAAATACCAAAAACCAAAATAGTATTTTTCCAAATGAAAGTCTTTTCTAAACTGAAAAATCTTTTATGAAAAGACAACTAAATCAAGAGTGTGTGTGTGATATATACTTGAGCAATCCACCAACTATTCTATCCTTTACATTTTATCTTAAAAACAAAATCTTATACCTAGACACAAGTCTTGATCTTGAAGTCTTCCCTTGAAGTCTCTCATCTTCTTGACTTGGTCCAAATACGATCCACCGAGCTCAAATCTTGATGTGGTCTTGATGCATAGGCTCGTGAATCAACCGGTGCTAGCTCCAAAACTTGACTTTAAATCCTTTGTTGAAGCTCCACACCTATTAAGATCTTGATCATGAATCTGTCACTAATTAAGCACAAGATCATTAGTACTATAACTACATGAGTTGATCATCATCAAAACTAGAGTGATGGGCCTTTGGGCCAACAATGTTTTCTCCATGTTTGAGCCATACTATGCTCTTATAATACCTAGTTCAGGCCAATAGGGGCTGAAAGTTTGACTTTTGGACAAACTTCTTGATTAGAGTAGAAACAAGTTTAATTAGTAGTAATTGTATATAGAAACTATGTAATACAACTCCTGGCTCTTTAAAACAATGTTCTCTCCCTATTAGGTCATTTTCGGTCTCTTATAAGTCCTAGTTGAAGCCAATCGGGGCTGAAAGAGTGACTTTTAATCAATTTCACAATTAAGACTAGAAACAAGTTTGTTAGTAGCAATTAATATAATAACTATGAAATACTACTCCCGCTATTGCAAACTATGTAGTTAACTCTTTAGCTCTAGAAAATTTTATTTCTCCTTGTTTGGGTGGGTTTTATAAGGACTAGTTCAGGCCAATTGAGGCTGAAACAACTTTTGGTCGAACTTACTAGAGACAAGGTTAATTAATATTAATTGTACATAGAAATTACGTAATACCATTGTCGGCCCTTAAAAACATATTTCTCCCGTTTGGTCCCATCTGACTCTTATAAGGCCTAGTTCAGGCCAATCGTGTTGAAAGGTTTGATTTTTGGTCAAACTTTCCAATAAAAACTAGAAACAGTTTAATTAGTAGTAATTGTACATAAAAACACTGTCATACTACTTCGGGCTCTTGAAAACCACGTTTTCCTCCTCGGTTTGGGCCCTAATCGGCTCTTATAAGGCCTAA